>CM070789.1:25968954-26182162 GCA_036346955.1 Dipus sagitta | reverse complement strand
AAATCACAGGAACAGACAAAGCACTCAAGAAGATTTGGTAAATGAGAGAAGGAATGATTAGAGTGAGAACATTTTGGGAATACAAACCTGATGCATATTTACTGTCACAGAACCAAAGTAGGAGTGTCCTAAGTAGAACAGAATTGCAAGTTGTGCCCATCACAGAGGAGGAGCAGCCTGATAAAGGCCCACTGACTACTACACAGTGCTGCCTGGCATTGGTTACCTGGGTAAGAGCTGAGTAGAAACACTGAGGGCAGAATTTGGGGTTAGCAGTTTTCAGAAGCTGTCTGTTTGATTCCTTAACATATTTCCAAATACCATGCACTGTTCCCCAATTCATGAATTTTAATTACTGAAACAAACACACACTTGTGGATTTTAATGTACTTTTTTTTTGTTTACAGAACTGGTAGATCAATAGTATTTGAAGCAGATTCCAATGAAGATGAAAATGCATGTTGTCCAGCTTACTAAACATTCTCTTTTATAAGCAGTCTGTCCCAGAACATATGGGTAAGGCACAGGTATGTAGAAGCATGAACATTTATTCAGATAGCCTCAAGATCTACGAGAAGATATGCACATGCATTATATTAGATTAGCCAAAGTGTGTTGGCAAATCAAAGTTTACTTCTTGAGACAACTGTGTTAATTTGTTAGATGTGTCATCCAAAAATACTTGATTCAGTGAGCACAGAAATACTCCCAATTCATAGGATCTATTGATCACAAAAGCAAGCAACACAATCCACTTATGCTGAGCCCGAGATTGTCCCCCCAACCCAACACACCCACCATGTGCATCTTTTCTTCACTGTACTGTTCCAAGTGAACGCATGCCAGAAGAGATTCCTGCCACAGTAAGTTAGACATCTTCACCTCTTCCAAACAGAAAAGAAAGCCAGAGGTAGTGGTGTGGTTCCAGCCCTCCTGAGGCCGAGACAGTGAGATGACTACTTACATGCCAAACTGGTTCCCACTTTCAGTTTTTGGCCAGCTGGGTCTACCTAGCAAAGCCTGGTCCCAAATACCATGAAGGGAAGAAAAGGGAAGAAAAAAGAGAGGGAGAGAGGCATGGGATGGCAAGACAAGACAATAAAGAAAAGACAAAAAGATGAAGGAGTTAGGAGAGGATGAGGGAAATGAGCCATTGTTTAAGTGACTGATATCTGGAATTATATAATAAGAAGTACAAATTAGGAAACATCAGAGGACTTCTGGCAGCATAGTAATGTCATCTACATTCTATTTTGTATTGGTCGGTAGACACAACCCCCTTGGGAAGCCTTGAAATTACTCCAGAAAACATTGAGGAGCACTGGTGGAAGAAGGGAACCCTTGCTCAAGCGTTGGAGTCACGGGTACACTCTGGACACACAGGTGCCTACACCGAACACGCGCTCCGCCGTCCACAGGGCAACGTGTAGTACACACTGACTCCTAAGCCACACCCAACAGAATGGCATGGGAGTCATTACCGAAAATACCATACAAAGGATCTCGCTGGATATTCAAGCTAAATTCCTTATAGTCATATATGAAACTCCCAACTCCTCAGACCTCGGAATATGACTTGATTCTGATGTAAGTCCATTAAAGAAGTAATTAAATCACAACAAGGCTGTTACTCCCATCTCTAAATCCATCCACCTTGTGTTCTTATAAGGAAAAGGCATAAGAACATTCTGGGAGACCCCAGGGAAGCGTGAACAGAGATTCTTCCCTGTGAGGACATGGCCAGAGGAGCATGCCCAGAAGCCATGGAGACAAGCCTCATAGTACTGGTCCTTTAAACTTGGACTTGTAGCCTCTAGGTCTGGTGGAACACAGCGTAGTGTGTCTACGATTTCAGAAGCTACAGTGAGCAAATACAGGGAAGAGTGGGTTTTAGTATATAGAAATAAAAAATTCTACTGGTGGCATGCTAAGTGTTCGACAGTTGGTACTGGACGAGTGTGTCCCTGACGGGCTTTAACACACTTGCGCCCTTGCTAAGGAACCTGCTACAGCCTTCCTCAGTGCTTCCTTCTCCTCCTTCCCAAAGGACACAGGTGTCTGTCAGCTCTTCCACACCTCTGTTTTGGTTGACGCTGGTGAGTTCACAGGTGATATTTTGTTCATGATGCACTAATCCCTTTCACACTTTGTTAGCACGGGAGAAGGTCAGGAAAGGGCTTGAAGTGAATGACATTTAGCAGGAGCAGCTGCTCCTTTCCAAGACCCACTGAGACAAAGACAAAGCTGGCTTCATTCAACACTGTGACACCCACACCCACCGCGTGTGAGCAAGTCGGCCTGCTTTCCCCCCTGCTCCTTGTCTCTGGCCCTCCTGTCCCGTATGAAGGTCAATGCTAAGCCATCTGGGCAGAGCCCTTCTTCTCAAGAAACCACTCTAATAGGGGATCTTCTGAAACGAGAGGGAAATAACTAACACAGGGGACCCTCCAGAATCAAACAGGAGCATCCACTTTCAAGAGGTCCACACATCCAAGGGTAACCATCCTGACTCACACAGCAGGGAAACTTTCCTGAATCCTCATGTGTCATCGCCTAGAGAATCACTTCATAATTATTCTGTGAAAGGAGCCATCACCTTGGTCACACTGCCAGGGTCCTGTTTTCTGTAGAAAAATCCCTCTTAAGGAGACTGTCCTGAAAATTTTCAGCACCCTTGAGGAAGGGGACAGAAAATATATTCTTATGCATAGTGGAGGACCTCAAAAAATGCAGTGAACTTTAATTTCCAGTAACAAGACTCTTGCTGCCTAACCTCCCACAAAACTATCTACAAATTTAAAAAAAAAACACCAAAATGACAGATCACACAAAGGTTTACACAAAGGATGAAATGAGAAAGGTTGTTAATGTAGGATGATTAGAAATATACATGGCATAACAAAGTAAAAGAAATGTAACTCAGAGTAATCATAGATAATCACAGATAACTGGTTAGAACTGTTATATGTTGCTGCTAAATTTTGAAACAAAAAGAAAGCAAGATAATGATGAACAAAATTTATGTTAATGTGAAAAGTCAAATATGTTCTCTTAAAATGCACAAGAAAAACCAATTGTGTAATACTAAATTAGTGCAGGCACAAATGAATCAAAACATAAATGACAGATCAGCTTAAGAAAGAGGGTGGGAATAAGAAGTATCACAATACTGTATATTAAATTCTCTCCATCAAGCACATTTCTGAGAAAATAGAATAGCTCAGGCTGTAAATGGAGCATACGTACAACTCAACTGAAATTCCCCATGGGATAGCACCACTTCCATAACTGTATCCTGCCATTGTTGACTTGCGATTTAAAACATTCCTGATAAGGAATAAGGCAAAAATCCCAAGTGTAGAGAACTTTCTGGAAAAGCAATGTGTCTGGAAAAACTCTCATAAATCTGCGAAATAAAAATCTCCAAAGTCTGTGGAGGAAATGTGTATTCGTGTGAAAATCCCATGGTGAACTCATGTTCTAGTAAAGTCCAAGGACTCTAATAAGAACGTAATACTGTATGGAATCTGCTTCCGTGACACTACATCTTCCATATTGAAAACAGATCAGAGAATCCTGGGTGATATTTCTGGGCCTCGCTAAATTACAGTTCTAGAGGTTATACTTTACATGTGATAGAGGGAAACAGAACTGACCTCTATATCGTGAAATTTAGCTATCACAAATACAGATACTTCCAGCATGGCTGAAGGATCAGAGGAGAAAGTGATAGCAGAATATATGAACTATCTTCATTTTACATCAAAGACTCAATGACAAGAAACCTAAGCAATATGTATACAGAATTCACCCAAAGAAGTACGTATTTCAATGGAAGGACAGGCTCACAGTCTTATTAACTACAATGAAATTACCACCATGATGGTAAAATTCTAAAATCTATTCTGATTGTATGGCTATTGCTGCATCAAAACTTTGCCTGAGTCACCCTGAAAGCCTCCTTCCCACGCATCCTGCTTGGCAGAATTCCCAAAGGGCAGTCAAGGATGCAGGGCATCCTGCTTTGACAAGTGGGAGGTCACTCACGATGGAGCTCAAAGGCACCCTTCTCCTGCTGCTGCTTTAAAAGGCAGCCACCCCACTCGTCCCAGAATACACAGGGAGCCACTCCAGAGCCTCCTCCAAAATGCTGGTGGTCCTGCTCACAGCGGCCTTGCTGGCCCTGAGCTCCGCTCAGAGCTTCAGGGAAGGTAAGGGAACCTGGCTGTGGTTGGTGGGCCTCTGCTGGTGAATGGCGAAGCACGTCACAGGAAGGGAACGTGCTGGAAGAGACGCTGATGAGAAGAAAGGCAGGATGATGCCATTGTGAGGACAATAGGAAGACCATCGGACTTCTCTTTCCATACCCAAGGGCTTAAGCTTTTTCCATGTGTAAATAAGGCATGGCTTAATATTTGACCAGAGTAATGTCAGGGTATGATATGGATTTGTAGAACCAACTCTTTGTGCTGAAGAAGGTATAGGGATGCCTGAGAAGACTCTCAGAGGGAATTCCAACTGTGATCATATTATATAGTAAAGTGGGCAGTGTAGAGCACCCGTCCTTTTGCACTGGAGTAAGACAAAAGGAGAGAAACAGGGTCTTTTCTGGGTTGTCAAATAATTTGAACCTCTTAGATCTTTGCTTCTCTTTAGTCTATGGGAACAGTGCCTGAAAATTCTGTTACCAGTGACCTCAAAGCCTAATCACACGGGTTGAGATAAAAAAAAAAAAAAAAAAGGAAAAGAGACTCCAAAATGCATCAAAGCAGAAAAGCAGAGGCTGTGGAGAGCACTAAGAAGACCTACAGCACACGCTCAGAGTCTCGGAGAGCACTTTAAAAGACTGGGGCAAAAGGATGGTAAAGATAGAGGGTGAAAAGGAGTTTCCTGAGGTATTGTCCCCCAAACAGCGGCTGAAGACTAGTGCATTCATGACCCCGTGGTGAATACCTACACTACCACTGAGGACCCTCTGGGGGATGGGTACCAGAGAGAAAGAACATTAAGTGTACAACCTGAGGGGGGTGGTTATGGCCAATACGAAATATAGTCGTACAGTAAATTTCACATATAATAAAAAATGGAAGATTATCAATATAGTGATAAAGAGAAGATTTCCATTAGGAATTGAAGGGAGGAACCCGGGAGTGGTTGGCATCTCAGTGAGGAGGAACTATGTTACTTATTGAGCATAAAGTGTAGATCATGTGCTATCAGTAAGGTTATCTGTTCATGTGCTTTATCAATACAGAACTTGAGGCTGCATACCAGAACCCCAATCAGAGACCACCTGCTGCAGGATTCCCCGGAAGACCCTCTACTGCTGTTGGTCCCCAACAAGGAGGCCCGCAGCAGGGACCCCAAGGTCCTCGCCCTGGAAACCAGCAAGGCCCACCCCAGCAGGGAGGCCCACAGCAGGGACCCCAAGGTCCTCGCCCTGGAAACCAGCAAGGCCCACCCCAGCAGGGAGGCCCACAGCAGGGACCCCAAGGTCCTCGTCCTGGAAACCAGCAAGGCCCACAACAGCAGGGAGGCCCACAGCAGGGACCCCAACGTCCTCGTCCTGGAAATCAGCAAGGCCCACCCCAGCAGGGAGGCCCGCAGCAGGGACCCCAAGGTCCTCGTCCTGGAAACCAGCAAGGCCCACCCCAGCAGGGAGGCCCTCAGCAGGGACCCCAAGGTCCTCGCCCTGGAAACCAGCAAGGCCCACCCCAGCAGGGAGGCCCGCAGCAGGACCCCAAGTCCCTCGTCCTGGAAACCAGCAAGGCCCACAACAGCAGGGAGGCCCGCAGCAGGGACCCCAAGGTCCTCGTCCTGGAAACCAGCAAGGCCCACAACAGCAGGGAGGCCCGCAGCAGGGACCCCAAGGTCCTCGTCCTGGAAACCAGCAAGGCCCACAACAGCAGGGAGGCCCGCAGCAGGGACCCCAAGGTCCTCGCCCTGGAAACCAGCAAGGCCCACAACAGCAGGGAGGCCCGCAGCAGGGACCCCAAGGTCCTCGTCCTGGAAACCAGCAAGGCCCACAACAGCAGGGAGGCCCGCAGCAGGGACCCCAAGGCCCTCGCCCTGGAAACCAGCAAGGCCCACAACAGCAGGGAGGCCCGCAGCAGGGACCCCAAGGTCCTCGCCCTGGAAACCAGCAAGGCCCACAACAGCAGGGAGGCCCTCAGCAGGGACCCCAAGGCCCTCGCCCTGGAAACCAGCAAGGCCCACAACAGCAATCTTCCCTGGGGG
Source organism: Dipus sagitta (assembly GCA_036346955.1). NCBI lineage: Eukaryota > Metazoa > Chordata > Mammalia > Rodentia > Dipodidae > Dipus > Dipus sagitta. Next base: position 26,175,925 of record CM070789.1, on the reverse strand, counting down.
GCAGACCATAGGGCACTCAACAAGGCCAGTCTCCTCAGTATCAAAAATGTCCAGGTATAATTTGATTTCTTTTTTCTCTATGAAACATCTTAACTCCTACAGTTTTCTGTTGACTCAAACTTTGCAAAGAATAGTTTTACATTTTTCACCCTCAGAGTGTTGGTGTGTTTAGATTCTATTTCAATATTACAATTTAAATATTTTCAGGTAATATAGGAAAATGGTTTGTTTTGAAAACCCTTTCTAAGCTGTTTCTGGTTGTGGTAAGCAGCGCTCCTCGTTTCCACCATGAACGTCTATCGTGTGTGAAAGAATCCAGGGTTCTAAGTGGCTCTGTCCTGGCTTAGATCAATAGCTTCCGACTTTGCATTCATACCTGATCACTTCATTTAGCTCTTGATAAGTAGAACCTTAAAGTCTGTTTCTTCCTATCTCCTGATTCTCATCACCGCAGCCAACCTTGTTCATTCTGTAGGTGGACGAGTGCAATATATACTTACTATAGTCACTTCTGTATGTTATAATTGTAATTATTTGAAGTAACCTTTTTCTTTGCAAAGGTTCACAATAATTCATACATGCACGCATGCGCGCGCGCACACACACACACACACACACACACACACACACACACACACACACTGTTTGTTGTTGTTGTTGTTAAGATTGAGCTTTTAAAGTTCTGTACCATTCTACTGTTGGGCTGGGGCAACCCTGAGACGGTGAACCTTTCAGCTGGTCTCCGTGTTCCATTGTTACAGCATGTTTTTCAGGGTCATTTTTGCACATGTCCTGAATGTCTCTCTCTCCTCTTCCTTTCCCCACCGTTCCTTCTTCCCTTCTTCCTTCTTTCCTTCTTTTTCTTCTTTCTTTCCTTCCATTATTTTCTTCTTTCCTTCCTCCCAGGGGAAAGCCTTCCTTCCTCCTCCCTTCCTTCATCTCCCCTCCTCTCTGTTCTCTCTTCTTTCCTCCCTCTCTCTCTCTCTCTCTTTTCTTTCTTCCCACTTCCTCTTTCTTTCTCCCTTCCTTCCTTCCTTCCTTTCTTTCTTTCTTTCTTTTTTTCTTTCTTTCTTTCTTTCTTTCTTTCTTTCCTCCTGTGGTGTCTCATGTAGCTCAGGCTGACTTCAAATTTGTGGAGTCAAGGAAAGAAGACATGGAACTCTTAATAGTCCTGCCTCCATTCTCCAAGTGCTGGGTGGTGGGTTTATAGGCATCTTTTTCTCCACAATATTTTCAATCAGTGATATACAGCCTATAAAATATGTTTTCTTCATTTTGTAAAAAGCATGTGTGACCATAGTCTGTGCTGGTTGAATGGCGAGCAGGAACAAAAATAAATAGAACTGGATCTAGGCGATGAGCAGGGTATCACAAACTTCTTCATGCCAGGCTGTCACTAACCATTCTTCGGTTTGTTACTTTCAGGAAGGAAGAAGACACTGGCCTCAGAAGGTTTTTCCTCTGGAGCAATGTTATCTTACCTTTATCTCCAAACTTTCAATAAAATGACAAGCATGTAATTTTGACTGTTGTCTTTCTTTCTCGGTGTGAGCACGGATTTTGAGGGCCTCGGACACTGTATAAGAAGACCCAGGACCTCATTTCATGTATCTGCAAGCTTCTCCTTTTGTCAATAAGTCTCCTTTGGTTGTAAAGATTCCATTGTACCCAAGACTGTCTGGTTCCTAAGATAAATGCAACTTTTAATTTTTTTCTTCATTTTTTTATTTATTTATTTGAGAGCGACAGACACAGAGAAAGAGGCAGATAGAGAGAGAGAGGGAATGGGCGCGCCAGGGCTTCCAGTCACTGCAAATGGAACTCCGATGCGTGCGCCCCCTTGTGCATCTGGCTAATGTGGGTCCTGGGGAATCGAGCCTCGAACCGGGGTCCTTAGGCTTCACAGGCAAGCGCTTAACCGCTAAGCCATCTCTCCAGCCCATCTTATAATTTTTTTATAAGTCTTCAATTGTTATAATTTTAGGGAACCAAGCACAGCACCTGAGAGTTATAAGTTTTCAGGATACAGAAATTTTTTTTAAAGTTGTCAATATTTCAAAATAATTGATTCTGTTTATCAGAATGTCAGTGTTTCTCTTCATGTCATGTCCCCAGAATTCACCTTACACTTTTCCTCTTTCCTCATGCCTACAGTATTTTCTCCTCCATTACATAACCAGCATTCTAAAAATAAAAAATCTTGGTAAATTCCATAGAGTTTACAGTACAAAACATTCTAAGTCCTTCAGAAATAATCTTAAGGGCTGCTAGTTTTCTTCCTGGCATAGGACTCACAGGATACTAAGGCAGTAAGCATAATTATAAGTTATAACCTTATATTCTGATAGACCAGCTTCTTGGGCATCACATATGCTTTCTGAAGAAACTGCTATTTGCTTGGATGTACATAACTCACAAATGGTTAAACAGCATATCTTTTTAATTTAAGGAAATTTAAAGTTGTGGATAATCCTAATCAGTTTTATAGCTCTCCTTTTACATGGAGAGAAGAAATTTCTTTGTGAAATTTCAAGAGCATTAGAAAGTTCTCAATATTACTTTGAATGCCATAACAGTTTAGATTCACTTGGTAAGTTAATATTATCAAAGTGTTAGAAAGTATATGTCAAAGAATGAAATATATGAGATAATAAAATTGTAGCCAAAGTTTTGAAATATTATAAGGTAAATCTATGAAACTATCTACTTGTAAACTCACTTTTGCAACAACGTAAAGAAGAAAACATGGGGCTGGAGAGATGGCTTATCAGTTAAGGTGCTTGCCTGCAAAGCCTAAGAACCCATGTTGGATCTCTCCAGATCCCATGTAAGCCAGATGCACAAAGGTGAGCCAAGTGCAAAGTCGCACATGCCCACTAGGTGGTTCAAGTGTCTGGAGTTTGATTTCAGTGGCTGAGGCCCTGGCGTACCAATTGTCTCTCTCTCTCTCTCTTTAAAAAAAAAGAAAGGAACAAAAGAAAACATGAATCATAAGATAGTATCTGGGTGAAACATAACATCTTGGTTTTCTGCTTTAGGAAGACAAACAGAATCCTTTGTATCTTAACAAGATTCCAAGTAAAGTTTACCATTTTACCCCCACTTGTGTGCAACTTGTGTGCTTTTGCCTTCTGGATCTGACCATAGCTGAAGGGAGTAAGGAACTAGAAGAGTAAGACTTTCTCCATCTTGCCCTTTACCTAGTACCCTCAGACAGCTCAAGGGATTACTGTGTATCACCAGGAGTGGTATAGGTGGATCAAGTGGTAGATCTATTTTCATCTTTTTCAAGTCTCCATCGTGCTTGTACAAGCCTGCACTCCTACCATCAATGGGTAAGGATCGTCTTTCCCCAGAGCCTGGCCAGAATTTGTTGTCATTTGTCTTTTTGATGAATGCTATCCTGGACTGGAGTGAGAATGTGTTAATGCATCTTTTAAAATTGCACAGCAACAGTAACTTTTTTTAATGAAAATTTCTTCAGGCCCCTTGTTGCTCACAACATCTGTTCATTACCAGTAGCTCCTACTATGCTTTTTGGAAATAATTTTCATACTTTTTCCTGATGTTTTACTATTAAATTTGATCCATACATGTTATTGCTTAGTTTTGCATACAGCTGGTTTTTAAAAAGATGGAATCATTTATTTTGAGGGTGGTTGTATCTGACTAAGTTTATTCAAAATTGCATTTGTGTGAAATACTCATCCAAGTGATACTATAAAATGTTTTATTTTGTAGTAATCAAAGTGCATTGCCACATTTTATTGATCTATCTTATGTTGACGTAATCAATGCTTTACAGCTTACTACTTGTCACTCATAGACATACATTGTTGTTTTGCTTTTTTTAAAGATATAGTTTCAAACATTTTATTTATCTATTTTATTTATGTATTTGAGAGAGGGAAACAGGCAGAATGAGAGAGAGAGATAAACAGACAGAATGGGCATGCCAGTTTTCCAGCCACTGCAAACAAACTCCAGATGCATGTGCCACCATGTGCATCTGGCTTACGTGGGACCTGGAGAATCGAACCTGGGTCCTTCGGCTTTGCAGGCAAGTGCCTTAATTGCTGAGCCACCCTTCCAGCTCTCATAGGCATACTTTAATGTTAGTGAACACAGGCACAATGTTTTATCTTCATTAAAACAATCAATTTAATATTTTATAATATTAATTATGTATCTTTTATTATATGTAAGCATTAAATTTTATGCAAACATTAAATAATTTAAATGTTATCCATGATGTCAAATTTTGATGAGTCTTTATAAACATATTTAAACTATTTTAATTTTTTGGAAGATCATTTTCAAATTGCATGTTGCTGATTAAATGAGCCTATTAGAGCTAGAGAGGTGCCTTAGCGGTTAAGGCACTTGCCTGTGAAGTCTAAGTACCCAGGTTCAATTCCCAGTATGCAATAAGCCAGATGCACAAGGGGGTGCATGTGTCTGGAGTTCATTTGCAGTGGCTACAGGCCCTGCTGTGCCCATTCTCTCCCTCCTCTTTCTCTCCCTCTCTCTCTTCTTTCCTCTGCCTTTTTTTCTCTCTCAAATAAAACAAATAAATAATAAAAATATTTTTTAAATGAGCCTGTTAAATTAAATGAGCATTACTTAAGTAATTAAATGAAGTATTTTAATATATGCAAGATTGTAAATGGGCTATGATGAATAAATAGGACTGAAAAATTTGGCTAGGGAGATGGCTCAGCAGTTAAAGGCACTTACTTGCAAAGCCTGTCAATTCAATTTCCCAGTCAAGTACGCAAAGCAGAATTTAATTGCAATGATAGGACATACAGATAAACAAATAAAATTAAAACAAGTTAAAAAATATAAAGATGCAAACTTTTTGTTTTGTGGAGAAATCTGCAAATATGACATATTTGAATATTTTTAAATTGTCTTTAAATACGTGATTCTGAATGGAAGTAAACATAGATGGACAAATAGGTTACAAGAAGCAAGGAGCCTTTAGTTTTAGAAATGTTTACTTGAAAGTAAGCATTAAACGTATTCCTTCTCATTTTTGTGCTGTGTGTTTGTGTGTGTTTGTGTGTGTGTGGGGGGGTGATCTTTTATCCTAAAACTTATTTTGTAGAAGAAATTTTAATATCATTAGCCACAAATTTTGACCATGGGCATTTTGTTTTATTTTCTCCTCTCTCTTATAAAATCCACATTTTCCAAGTGTTCATGTTGCTTGAAATATTAATATTATAGTTAATCTTTTTCATCTGGACAATTCTGGGTTGAATAGAAAATGACTGCATGGGCTCATGTGTTGGAACACTTGGGCTTCTATTCAGAAAGCTTGGGTTCCCTTTAGTAAGCCAAGCTTTGCTGGAAAAAAAAGTGTTTGACTGGAGGCGGGGCTTATGTGCCTGAGGCCCATCTCCACTTCCTGTCCATCATCTGTTTCCTATGCACACACTGTGACCAGCTCTGCTTCTGCTCCAGGCTGCCCTGAGTTCTCCATCATGATGGGCTGTACCCTCAGGAGCTGTGAATGGGAATAAACTCCTTTCTTCCCTTAGTTGCTCCTGGTCAGGTATTTGTTCACAGTACTGAGGAAATAACTGATATAATCATGAAGTCAGTATTGTTCGCATTCAAAGCACATAAGACTTACGAAGATTCAGAGGCTTGTTTTCTGCAAGGGGAGAGATACAGACTCTCCTTGTCTCTCTTTCAGCGCTGGTCTGCTAGGCACAGCAGAATCTGCACTCAGTGTATTCCCCAGAATAACAGTGAAGGAGGGCTTTACAGGGAAGAAATGGTCCCAGCAACAAAACCAGGCATGGGACCCGCCTTGTTCTACAGTTCATCAGAGTCTCAACGCCACGTGACAAATAACAAGACAGAGAAAATCACAGTTAGTCAAGTTTCCTGATGAACCAACGTGTTGGAATTGCGGGTGCTTTGTTATGAAGCCAAGTTATCCTAAAACATTTACACAGGAAAAAGAATAGTAGAAAGTTAAATCAGGGAAGTAAAGTCAAGGAATTGGAGTCTGAGAAAATTCACTCACATGCCAGAGATTAAATACACATACCAGCTTGTTAATATCCCTCAGAGCAAGTCAACTCTAGAGACCAATGAGAAGGAAGAATTTGATCTTCGGACTGAATCAGTGCTGGCCTCAGGGCTTGGAAGACACTGGAAAAATAAATCTACAGAGATGGAATATGCTTGCAGTAAACTCACTTCTAGAAAATGAGGTGATAATGATTATAATAATATTGATATTAATAATAGTAAACAAATGCAGGCCTAATGTCACTCGGGTGTGCCTTTGATATCCTGACATCATATTGCACGGCCACATGGCATCTGGATGTGTAATGATGGTCTTGTTTTATTTTATTTATTTATGTTTTTCTTCTACATTCTGGGAGCAGTGTCAAGCAGAATATTGCACCACTGTTTGGTAAAGGGTAAATTCAGGATTGCTTTCATGGAGAGAAAAAAATGTCATTATTCAGATGGTGGAATGAAAGCTGAAGCTAAATTGCAAGAATGCAAAGTCATTTTCTGTTTCTTGTTTATGCAGTATTTTGTCTAACTGCTATGGGATTGGCATGCATCAAGTAGAGATGCTATCTAGTAAAATGCTAAAACAACAACCAAAAATTACCTAACATGGCAGACAGACCTTGGTCACGAGAAGTGACCTGAGGTTTCATATCAACAACATCTTTAGACCCGTGTAGAAAAGTTAAAAAGAGAACAAAACGATTTGCAGACTTTTAATGATTTTACTATGAAAACATTCTCAATTTCCTTCAGTAAGACACTCTTTAAATTCATGTACTGATATGTACTTCTTACTCATCACTTCTCACCAGCCACACATTACATTCAGACTCTAAAGATATTATGGGGGGAAATAAGATATGAATTAGTATTCTGTAAATTTCAGAATGGAGAATGAATTTTGGAGGATTTATTACTTACATTCAATTCTTTCGAAATGGGCTTCTCAGCCTATAACATTATCAAAGATGTTTCTCTTGATTAGCTCTTCTGGGGTTTTACATTGGACCCTCCTTAACAGTCAATTGTTTGTTGTTTAAGTAAAATATTCTGGAATATTACATCGTTTTTCAATTCCCTGTGACTGTAATTTGGTTTGGGAGATAAGAGGTACCACCAGAAGCCAATTGTACCTATTGCGGAAGATGGTATAAATGTACAATTACTCAAATCCAATTATTTTATTTTATTTATTTTTGAAGCAGGGTATCATGTTGGTCAGGCTGATCTCAAACTTGCTATATGTCTGAAGATGACCTTGAACTGCTGATCCTCCTTCCTCCACCTCCCAAATGCTTGTATTATAGCCATGGGTTTGTGTTATCATCTTTTTAAAGTATTTTATTTATGAGCGAGCGAGAGAGAACATAGGAATGCCAGGGCCTCCTGCCACTGCAACAAACTCCAGACTCATGTGCCACTTTGTGTGTCTGGTTTTATGCAGGTACTGTGGAGTCAAATCCGGGTTAGAAGACTTTACAAGCAAGTGCCTTTAAACCGTGAATAATCTCTCCAGTTCCTGTATCATCATCATCTCAATAAATAGCAACACACACTTGATTGATTTATTTAGGGAAGCTTTAGTCATAATTACTGGAAATAATGCAAACCACCTTAGTTGCTTAAAGGTAACACAACCCTACCATGGAAAACCAGTCAGCCGTGAAAAGCAACAGCATGCATCCACCTCCAGGACGTGACCCTGCATGGATGAGTGCAATGCACAGGCACATCTTGCATGACGGCATTCTGTAACTTCTGGGACAGGCCATCTGCAGGAACAAAGGACAGAGGAGCATTTGTGGGAATTGAGGTGAGGTTCGAGTTTGATTACAGAGATTTTGATTATGGGTCTGTTCTGGGTCCTGATGGTCATGGTGGATATGTGAATTTATATGTGTCCTAAAATTCACAGAACTATCCAACACTGGAGATATTTAATACTGGTTTAAGAACCATGTATGAGAATTCATGGGCTGGAGAGATAGCTTAGCTGTTAAGGTGCTTGTCTGTGAAGCCCAAGAACTCCTGTTTGAATCTCCAGGTCCCACGTAGCCAGATGCAGTGACACATGCATGCACACAAGGGGGCGCACGCATCTGGAGTTTGTTCACAGTGGCTGAAGGCCCTGGCATACCCATTCTCTCTCTCTCTCTAAGTAAACAAATAATAATAATAATAATAATAATAATAATAATAATAATAAAAGAATACATGAGGAGAACTGTACCTGGAGATAATTTTGAAAGAATTTATCTCAAGGCAAAATTTAGCATTAGGTGAAATACTAGAAAACTCACCATTTACAAGACTCAAAACACAAAGCTCATATGATAGTAATAAAATCATTGGCTTCTATGTCAACAGAGAACCAAACCAAAATGAAAATGTAGTTTAAGCCAGGTGTACATGTAATAGAAACTTACAACATCTGGCTGGGTGTGGCAGCGCACGCCTCTAATCCCAGCACTTGGGAAGCAGAGGTAGGAGGATCACTGTGAGTTCAAGGCCAGCCTGACACTACATAGTGAATTCAGGTCAGCCTGAGCTTTATAAAGCAAAACCAGAAAGAAAAAAGAAAATTACAACATCTAATTAAGCAGAGAAGATGTGATCAGCTGAAGAGATCTTCCTTCTCTTGATCCAGTTTATGCAATTCACTAATACTAAGAATCCATTTCCAAAATTTTCCATTTGGAATTCCATGCTTAAAATGATTGCAAATGTCTCTGTATGGCACCCACTCATTGTCTGTAAGAGAGTCTGCCAGGTCTGACATCACTGTTTGCCAAGGCCCAGCCTCAGCAGAGTTGTAGAACTAGAAAGGGGTGTGTGGAGTCGGCATTGTGAGGAAATGATTTGCACCAGTGGTTCTGGTGAAGCACACTGGACGCAGAGCAAAACTCTGCTTCTTTATTTACACTTTTACAGTACATTATTTTTTTGCAAGCAAGACATAGCAACTTATTCATGCAACTTCTATTCTCTAAGAAATCTTGCACAATATTCCTCTTTTCCCTTGGTTTCCCCTGCTTTTGCTTAACTCACAAACCTCTTGCCCCATAGACATTCTAATAACATCTTAAACAAGAAAGTCAAAAGATTGTAAGCTGGTTAATATCTTACCCAGACTCATGGGAACTAGCCAAGAGCCCTGGCAGGTAGCTCTTGTGGTTATAAGGTGTTATGCTCCTGTATATGGTAAATGCTGATCTATCCAACCAGTGTTTTGCATTGATGTCTTTCCTTTAGGAGCCCACCAAACTCTGTTGTTAATTCTGAAAGTTACATATACTGTTTCACTTCCTTGTGTGGGCCCAACCCGATTATTTGAAAGATGTTTACTTTTGCTCCCTAGCATTTCAGGCTCCTTTTCTAATAAGTCATCTGTAGATTCAAGAAATGTGTCCATTAATTCCTGTAATCATAAGTAATGTTTCTTGGAAGCAATTGGTAAGGCGTGTAGCATAGCATTGTGAGGAAGATGTCTCATTAGGTGAAATATACATTTGTTGCTGGGGTCCAGCCCTGGCTTGAAGGAGGGTCCCCGAAGAGAGGTGTGACAGGGAGCGGTGCAATAACAACTCGAAGTCAAGTTCTGGTGCAAGCTGACAGGCTAATGCTGAAGGCAGCTGTGTTTCTCCATCTGTCTCTCTCTGCTGCCACAGCTCTTAGCTTCAGTCTTTTATTTTCTGATCATGTCATGCAAGAACAAACTTCAAGAAAGGTACAATTTCACAGAATTCATAGAAACTTTTTGCTATTTCTTTACATCAAACAATCCCATAATTATTCACCTCAAGTAAAGTCATCAGGCCCCTATAGTGATTAACTGTTTTCACATTTTCCCCATGTATGTGCGGTTGAGCACTTGCAATTTCCTGAATTCCTACTTTCAATTACTATATTAAAGGTGAGAGACAAAACAACCACAAAATGGGGGTTCCCACCATTAATCACTGATCCAATAGATCCATTTATCCCTCAATCATTTATTTTGAATTTTCCTTTTCATGTCTCTCCAATACTTAGACTTTGGTCTCCCCGATTGAACTCTTTCTGACCTCAGTTGTTTTTCCTGTAAGGATTCTTGGTAAAGAGTCATAGTTTGTTGGAATCTCCACCATTCAGAAAAATTAGTCATTGAACAATTTTTACATTGTTCCAGGAGGTTCATTGTTTCCTCCTCAGTGTACCGTACTCCATGCCTGACTTTCTTTAAGGCCTTTAAGGAAAACAGTTATCTCTGACCCATTTTCTTGCTTTTCCAATTCTATGCCAGAGCCTCTTTCAGATACATTGACCAACACTTCACTAACACCATTTTTTGCTAGAAAAGTAAACTTAGAGATTGGTGCACCAAGTGAAAACCAGAGAAAGACAAACATTATACAGAAAACCACAGATTTCTGTAGCGTAGAGAGCCAAAGATGTTTCTATAGAGGGGCCACATTGGACTTCAAGGAAGAGACAGCTGGGCTGGAACTGTGTCATGCAGCTCTTCAGCGCTCGATTCCTCGTGATCCTGAAATGTCATGCTTGCCGGCTCCACCAATTTGTGGTGTTAAGAAGCTTCATATATTCAAACCAGTCATAGTTTCAGGATCCATAATCTGTTTAGCTGTTTAAATACTAAAGCCTCAGAAATTTCTGTAGAAACACTCTTTGCTTGTTTAATCATTGGTGACGATATGAACACATCTGAATTGGATTCCCCTATTACTACTGGGAAGGGGAAAATGAAAGCAAAAATAAGCAGTAATAAACTTATAATAATTCCAAAAATTCCAAGGAAAACATAGCAATAGCGCAAACCGTCAGACAGCAGGCACTGCAGGAGGCCGCTGAAAGACTTCTTGGCCCTGCCAAAAAAAGTCCCGGATGCCGGAGCCCTGCTGAACGGTGTCCCATCGGCATCACACTCCAGAGCTGACCTTTGCTGCCATTGGGCCACCAACAACTGTTGAGAAATTTGAATGCATTAATCTAAAATGTTATGCATATTTGAGTCTTAATAACTCAAAAGGCTTTTTTATAATTATGATTATTTTTATAGATTTGCACATAGTATCCTGAAGTCATCTGCAATTAATGATAAAGACATGCTGATTTCTCTTGTATTTACAAGCCAATAAAGATGCATTTATAGGGCTGGAGAGATGGCTTAGTGGTTAAGAGCTTGCCTGTGAAGTCTAAGGACCCCTGTTCGAGGCTCAATTCCCCAGGACTCACGTTAGCCAGATGCACAAGGGGGCACATGCTTCTGGAGTTCGTTTGTAGTGGCTGGAGGCCCTGGCATGCTCTCTCTCTCTCTCTCTCTCTCTTGCTCTCAAATAAATAAATATAAATAAACAAAAAAAATTAAAGATGCATTTATATATATATCCATATATATGCGAACATATGTTTAATAGCTGACAAGACAGTATTCATATAAGTGCTCTAATTCAAAATTTGAGATGAGTACATTTTAGGTTAATTTCATCATCATTGTTGCATTTTATATGATGATTATACTAGCATTAGTAGTTGCAGTGCAAGGCAGCCAGAGCAAAGAGCATCCGATCACCTTAGGAGTTATACCACAGTTTACCAGTCCTGAGAAGACCATGGTAGATTCCACCATCCAATTCTGTTTTAGACGTGCTCAGTGGTAAACTTGAGGGAAAGTGGGACCCATGCCTATATATATATATATATATATATATGGCCAGATACCAGTAGTGGTTCCCCTTTGGGCTTATGATCTCCCCAGCTACAGGATTTTCATTGTTTTCAGTACCAAGCAGGAAAGGACAATGTGGTAACCGCTGAGCGCTGAGTTCACATATGAAATAAAAAGTAATGTCTGTCTTTTGGAATCCCCCTTATTTCACTACATGAGTTACTTTTCAGTTCCATCAAATTTCTTGGAAATGATATAATTCCATTCTTCTCTTATAGATGGTTTGTATATGTATATCACATTTTTTATGGGCTCATCTGTTTCCAGGAACTTAGACTGATTACATGGCTTGGCTTTTGTAAATGGTGCTGCAGTGACCACACACACATACACACACAGATGAGAGACAGAGACACACAGAGAGATTACATGGTAGTTTGAATTTAGTTTGGTGAGGAACCTTCATGCTGCTTTCCAAAAGGCTTTACAAATTTACGTTCCTACCATCAAAGTCTATGGGTTTCTTTTCTCCCCTATCCTTATGCTCATTGATATTTACTTACTTATTCATGAATGAACGAATCAATTCATGACAGCATCTGGGTATGTAGACTACTCTATTCTCAAGCTTGCACTGTTCTCACCTCCAGCACCTGAGAGATGGGATTATAGGTATGAGTTATCTTTGCATTGGTTTTTGTGTTTTGAAAATCAACATTGTGAATGGGGTGAGATGAAATGTCAGTGTAATTTGGATTTTAATTTCCCTGATGATGAGAATCATGTGTTCTTTTAAGTTACTGAGAAATGTCACAACTTTTCAGATTATCTTAATTAAATATGTCATATTTGAAAAATAATTTCAAGAAAACAATGTTAGCAAAGCTCTAAACCAGAAGAGGTGTTTTTGAAAATTATTATAGTTCACTGAGAACCCAAGTGGATGAGGATCTTTACAGACCTAGACAGTGAAACACAATTTTCATTTTGGATATCATAAGATAATAATGACTTCTACCCAAGAAAGGGTGTGTGTGTGTGTGTGTGTGTGTGTGTGTGTGAGTGTGTGTGTACTCATATGTGTGCAGTCTTATGAGTTTGAAAACCAGTTGATTTACACATTAGGCATTAGTTACTGGAAAGCAGGTTTAGAAGACCATTCACTTTCTTGATGTTCTCCAAAAATAAAGAATGTATGATACAAAAATTAGAATTTTTCTGACCTAAAACTTTAAACTAAATGAACCAGTAGTGGTGATGATTCTAGATATAAACAAGGTCCATCACTCTCTCCACACTCGATGTATTGGGTTCTAAAATTTTACTATATTTTTTAATTGAAACAAGGTCTCATGTAGGCCAGGCTGGCCTCGAATTCACTATGTAGCCACTGCAACTCCTGATCTTTCCTGCCTTCTGGCTTATGCACATCGGTAAGAAATCAAACCCAGTGTTTTGTACGTGCCAGGCAAGAACTCTATCATCTGAGCTACATCCCTGGCCCCAAACCTTTCTAATAAACAAAGCTGGTGAGCGCAACAAGGATCAAGATTGCAAATAGTAAAACGGAATGTGTCTTTATTTGCATACTAGCAAGTGAGAATGCAGCAGTTTTCACCCCAACATTAGCTATGGGATGTAGCAGTCGGCTACAAAGACATGAAAGTATGTGAGTAATCTGAGTGACTATGACAAGGCAATCCCATAAGCATAGGGATGAAATCCACCAAATGGCATGACTATCCTTTTTAACACCAAATGTAGAAGACACAAAAAAACACGCTACTATACATCCATAATTCAAGGATAAATAGAATTCGGTTAGTATATTAAAGGAATCACAGCCAAAAAAAAATTGGACCTGTCTTGTCTTATTTTTATTTTCTTTTCTTTTTGGCCAGACAGCCTGAATTTATTTGAAAACATCCATATTAGTAACAGCCAGCACATGACTGGTAACATTCATTTTTGGAAACTTGGCCAGTGTATTCATAGCCCTGGTGAACTGCAGTGACTGTATCAAGAGACAGAGACTCTGCAGTGGACCAGATTCTCGCAGCTCTCGCCATCTCCACAACTGGTTTGCTCTGGGCAATATTAGTAAACACTGTTTAACTATGCGTAACAGAGCTGCATACCATGAACGAGTACGGACTGTCGGCCACTTTGCCTGGCTGGTATCCAACCATTTTAGCGCCAATTTTTCCAACTTTCTTTTTCTTCACCTAAAGAGAAGAGTTAAGAACATTGTTATGATGATGCTTTCGAGTGCTGGAATAGTGTACAGAGACAAGAAGGTGTGGGTGAATGAGTACGAGGGAAACATGACCTGGAAGAACAAAAGGCAGGACATCATGAGCCTTTGGAATGCAATCACATTCACGCTGGTAAACACGATTCCGTTCATTGTAGCACTGACCTGCCTTCTGCTATTAACATACTCCCTGTGTAAACACCTCAGAAACAAGCAGCTCCAGGTTCCCGAGATACCAGCACCAAAGTTCACATGAAGGCTGGACGCACTGTGGTTTCATTTGTCTTGTTATATGCCATATACTCTCTGCATACATGTATCAGTTTGGAGATCCAATATGCTGCACACTGCACCAGTCTTATTCTTTTGCCAGGCTACTGTTGCCATCTATCCTTTGAGCCATTCATGTCTCCTGATCTTGGGGAAACAAGATGATGAAACAGGCCTTCAGGTTGGCTTTGTGGCTGATGAGGAGCTGGCTGGAAGAAGCCAAACCTCCAAGACCATAGATCAACAGGGGTATGTTGTGTCTTCTTCCAGAAGATGGAATGTATATCTTTCTTTTCCTTATAACACTACTTCCACACTGTATTTAAATAATTTCTAAATTACTTAACTCATTTCTAAAGCAATACCTAGAATTTTTCTCCAGCACTTACTAAATGAAAGGATATTTAGCTGTGCCTCAGGAAACCACTGATACCTTAATGATACTTTGTACCAGACATCTGCATGAATATGCATTTAGATTTCAGTGTTTCAACAACTCTTGAATGGCTAGAACATTTAATCCTATATCATATATCAAGCACGATTTAGAAAGATTTTATTATTTTAAAATTTTGTTCATTTTTTTTTACCAGAGTGCAAATGGATTCTTGTTATAACATATGAAAGCAATACAATTAAGATAAGAAAAATAGTAAGTTTAGGAGATGTGTACCTAGTATACTGAAGAGTATTAAATTTGATACAAGTAGCTGAAAAATTGGGAAAGATATAATTTCTGTTAATAGACATGAGAAACGAAGGGCTTTGACTGTGACCAAACTTCAGTGCTGTTATGGTTGTCCACACAGGCAGAAAACAAGCTTCCTACACTTCTTGAAATAAGGAAGACCTGTTTTGAAGTTGAAAATCTCATCGTCATCATCATTATTTATGAGAGAGAGAGAAAGAGGCAGATACAAAAAGAGAATGAGCACACCACACCTCTAGTCACTGTAGACAAGACACATTCACCACCTTGTGCATCTGGCTTATGTAGGTACCAGGGAATTGAACCTGGGTCTTTAGGCTTCACAATGCAAGGTCCTTAATCACTATGCTATCTCTCCAGCCGTATTTATTATTATTATTATTATTATTAATTTTGTAAATCATGTCTGACCTTATGAAATGTGCATTGTTCCTTTATTTTGCATTAATTTTTCTTTTAACTTTTAAAATAGTAGACTATGACTTTCCTTATTTAAAGTCATACCTACTATGAACAACATAGAAATAATTACATATAAGTTATGAGTCTTTCTGTAACATTTAAGATCAAATCCATCATAAAGATATATATATATATATATATATATATGTGTGTGTGTATATATATATATACATAATATTGGAAATTCTTAAAGATTTGGTTTCTTATAATCTGTAAAAAAGTGAAAAGGAACAAAATGGGTGGAAATCATCATACATGACAATATTTATTATCAGAATGAGTTCTCCTGATTTCCGGTGGTTCTTCCCCTTACCTAAGCTTTCTGTAAATATTTATTTATTTATTTATTTATTTATTTATTTATTTATTTATGAAGGGGGGAGAGAAAGTGGGCATGCCAAGGCCTCCAGCCACTGCGAACAAACTCCAGATACATGTGCCACCATGTGCATCTGGCTTGCGTGGGTTCAAGGAAAGCCAGCCTGGGTCCTTGGGCTTTGCAGGCAGGTGCCTTAACTGCTAAGCCATCTCTCCAGCCCCACCCTAAACTTTAGTTAACCAAACACTATGTCTATGGAGTTAGATTTCATATTAGGGTCTTTCAGCTACACATGTTTAACTGACACATGGATAAACTCTCTTCCTAAAACTTGATGTTTCAGTGACTGGCAGATGACCAGGTGGGCAAAATAAGCATGGTTTGGTAACAGGTACACTGTGAAGGTCTCTGGCATGACCCATGGGAGAAAGAGAGACCAAAACCAATTGCATTTGGTCGAAGCTCACCCACTTTATCCAGGAACACACCATGTCTGAGAAACAAAGCACAGGAAGAGATCATTAAACCAGGTGTACAGTTTCTCTCACACAAGACCATGGGAAATGGCACATTGTACTCCAAGAAAGTCAGCAATAACTAGAGGCAACAAATACATCTGAGTGTTACTGTAGGTGGATGGAATTGGAAGAAACTTGAATGCATCCTCAGATCAATAACTATACCTGTTGTTCTGGTCAAGACCTTGCACAATCTTGATAATGTTTACATGTGGGACTTGAGTGGGATTTTATGTGGCATAGACATTTTCCTGTGAGTTGAAGCATTTCATCCTTGAGGGAGGACAGAGACTTAGGGAATAAATGAAACTTGCAAGGCTCACAAACCTTCTGAAGGTTACAAGATTCACAAGGCTCCTCCCCAAGGTTACATAAGCAGCAACAATTGCTGGAGAGAACAGACTCTCTGATCTGCCAAGTAGCAACTTATGTTAGGAAGCTCCATGGATGTGGCTTCCATGAGTCATCATTTATAATGAAGTGGGATTTTGGGTGAAACAGCAGTCCATGCCACTGTAAGTAACCCCACATCTATACTCCCACAGGTATGCCACTGTAAGTAACCCTCATCTATGCTCCCACAAGTTTTCTACTGTAAGTAAGTAACCTCAGCAAACTCACAGGTTCATGAAGCTAGACTTGGGTGGAATCATTTCTTTTTTGTCTGGAGTGATGTAGTCATTTGTTCTCATCTCCTCAGGTGCTTCCTCAAGTCCAGAAAGATATCTCAAGATGCTCTGCTCACACTAACACTGACAGAAGCATTGGTTTCATAAAACCATGTTCTGTTCTTGTGAACATCCTTGGTGGTTATTAAAGCAAAAGTGGTAACACAAACTACCATGGGATTTTTCACAGCAGAGCATGAACACAGAGATCCTACACGAACCAACCTGAGATTTCTTCAGACTCCCCATCTCTACCAGAATGTTCTAGAAGATTGTATTTGGGTTTCTTGTGTTTTATGAAGTATTTGTATTCATTCCTACTGATAATTGACAATAGCATGCATTTGTGGTGCACGCACACCTTTAGTTCCTTCACTCAGGAGGCAGAGATAGTAGGATCGCCTTCATTTTGAGGCCTACCCTGAGACTACATAATGAATTCCAGATCAGTCTGAGCTAGAGTGAGACCCTACCTTGAAACAACCAAAACTAAATAAATAAATAAAGTCCTCTACTCTTCGAGTTGTCATTGCATTGTTTTCCTTTTCTGACTAAGGAGCATCCTGCACTTTTTTCTTAGGCTGCTTTTCAATGCAGCAGTCTGGAAAAAAAAAATTCTCTCCACTCAGTCTCATTCTACCTTGCTTGTGCTTAGGCTCAGAATCATTCATCCTTGTGTCTACATGGTATCGCATATCTGGCTTCATCCCATCCATTTTCAGGACAGTAGGTTGATTTAATCTAAGTCAGTGTTGAGTCTTTATTTGCATTATCTTTATTCCATTTTTATTCAATTCCCCAGGACTCACATAAGCCAGATGTACAAGGTGGCACATGCATCTGGAATTCCTTTGCAGTGGCTGGAGGATCTGGTGTGCCCATTCTCTCTCTCTCTCTCTCTCTCTCGCCCTCTCTATAAAATAAATAAATAAAATATTTAAAAATAAAACAAAATTTGGTAACTAGGTGTGATGCTGCCAAAAGGCTTTGGCTTTACTTGCTGTCGTTTACCCTTCTGTCTGTTCTGTTCTGTCCGCTAGCTATGTACTCAGTCATTTCACGCAAGACCTAAATTAGTAAGTTTACCAGCTGCTTTCCATCATTTCAGACTCTGTGAGGTCAGTGTGATTGCTCAGTGTGGTTTAGGGCTAGCGGCGATTTGAGGATGCATTGGTTGAGGTAAGGCAGGAGGGAACATCTGACTGAGAAACGTTCCTTCTTGCACCACATAGATGACTGGCTTATTGTAGATGAGTACTTTTTTTTTCTAGGCCCTTTGGGAAGGATTCATCACTAAAAAACACTAAGAAAAGGCTTCATAAACAATGAGGTTTGCTGGAGATAAAGTTACCCTTGCAAGATGACTAGGGTGGTGACTTTCTCACTGTTATAACAATAGTGCAGGGATGTATTAGCAGGTGGCAAACTTTCCTCTGGTCAGATGAACAGCAAGGCAGGACTTCATGGACTTAACTGTCTGGGACACAGAGGAAGCTGTTTGGTCCGTGACAGTCTCTGGGTCTGGCAGAAACTACTGGGAAAGGAACACGTGATAGGTGCTTCTAAGTGGCTTATGTTAGACCATCAGAAAAAAGAAACTCAGAGGGATAGAACTGAGGGGAGAGACAGGTAGACTTGCTCACATTGCATGTTAATGTAGATGAAGTCTCTGTGGAAGGTTTTCTTGTTCTTACATTGCTGGATCCTGGAACAGCCTCTCACATCCATTGTTAATGTTTCCTCTATTTCATCACCATTATAGAGCGAGGATGCAGAGTTTTAATTTATTCCAACATCCAAACCCTACTTTACAATTTTATTTCCTTTCTTCTCTCTGCTGAAATGTAGCTTCCTGGCTTGAATTTAGTGGCCTGAAAGGTGAGTCGGTGGCTGTCATCAATCCATGAATCTATATTTTCATATAAGATTTGTTTTACAAAGCTCAATCATACAAATCAGAAATATCACACGATGGCAAGGTTTACTTGTGACCGAAAGGGAACAAAAAAAAAGTAGGACACATCTCTCTGGAGAGGCCTTGCTCTGTCAGGGGCAATGCTATGAGGATTTGTCTGTGCGGGGAAATAACTCAAAAGTGTAGCATTGCTCCAGCACATGTGAGACCCTGGGTTAGATCCCCAATACCACAGGAAAATAACTCTTCCTGTTGTATTAAAATATGATTTGATTTTGCTGTAATGCATAAGTCAAAATGAAGGGACTGAGACAGGAAGAGAATTTCATCTTGAAGTGACAACACACTGTGGGTACTGAAGCAATGACACAGGATTGGAAAGAAAGGAATACTTTTGCTTTTTTAAAAAAAATATTTTTTGTTTATTTTTATTTATTTGAGAGTGACAGAGAGAGAAAGAGGCAGAGAGAGAGAGAGATTGAGAGAGAGAGAGAATAGGCGCACCAGGGCCTCCAGCCACTGCAAACAACTCCAGACACATGCGGCCCCTTGTGCATCTGGCTAACATGGATCCTGGGGAATCAAGCCTCGAACCGGGGTCCTTAGGCTTCACAGGCAAGCGTTTAACCGCTAAGCTATCTCTCCAGCCTATTTTTGCTTTTGATTGTGGTGAAAGAAATGCTCATCAATTAATAAAAATGCCTAAAAAGTTACCCAATATGCCATATTATAAGAGCATGAAAGGAAAGCAAAAACAACAACAGCAACAGTAACAACTTCAAGGATGGTTCTAGAAATCCAGCCTGGAGCCAGGCCCAGTGGCGTACACCTTTAATCCCAGCACTAGGGAGGCAGAGGTAGGAGGATCACTATGGTCTGAGGCCAGCCTCAGACTACATAGTGAATTCCAGGTCAGCCTGGGCTAGAGTGAGACCCTACTTCAAAAGGCCAAAAGCAAACAAACAAAAAAAAAAAAAAAAAAGGAAGAAAGAAAGAAAGAAAAGGAGAAAGAAATCTAGCCTGAGCAGCTCAATGAAGCAACTGTGTCTGAGTGAGGTCGTCAAAGATCCAGTCCCCAGTGGAAGGAGCCAGTCCCTGGGATTATAGGAGCTGAAGGCAGAGAACCCCAAAGAGGTTCCCTGGTTTGTAAACTATTTTACCCACAGGTTTTTAAGTTTCTATTTGTTTCTTTAATATTTATTCATTTATTTAGCTTGTGTGTGTTGTATGCATGCATTTGTGTTTAGTTTGTATATGTGTGTCTGTATGTGTGTGTGTGTGTGCATGTGTATGTGGGTGCATGTGGACACCAAAGGTCTTTTTCATTAATTCTATGTCTTTTTTTTTTTTTTTTTTTTTTTTTTTGAGACAAGCCTCTCACTGAACCTAAAACTCACCAATTAGACTAGACTAAGTAGCCAATGAGGCCCAGGGATTCTATGTCTCCGCCTCCCCAGTGCTGGGATTTGTGACACATATCACCACATCTGGTATTTTATGTGGGTCCGGAGGATCTGAACCTCGAGTTCTCAAGCTTGTGTGGCAAGCACTTTACCCACTGAGCCAGCCTCCCAGCCCCACCACAGGTTATTTTAATTGAAGCCATCGTAGGCGGTCTTTGAGGAGTAATTGATGAAGGGCTAGAGCAGCCCAAGTCCTTACTCTCTCAAGATAAGCCCTTAGTGTTAGCCGAGCAGAGGTTGTATTTTCAGGCTGAAGAGCCCTGTGTATGTGAGGACACCGAAGCTAAGGAAGTGACTGTGAGGTGTGAAGTGTTGGGAGGTGTCTCTTCAAAGCCTGGTATTTCCTTTTCCTGAAAAGTCAGGGAAAAGCTGAGACTGGGAAGGTTGGCTCAGCAGGTAGGAGCACTTCCCACAGGTACAAGAGTCTGGAGACCAGCTGAGTCTGACCCCCTGGGAGCCATGTAAACAGGTGGGCATGGCCACGCACATCTGTACCCCTGGGCCTGTGGGGAAAATTCCTGGGGCTCCGGGAAACAGCAGCTCTGAGCTTAGAGAGAGAATCACTCTCAAGGAAGTACATGGATGAGTTGGAGACTGGTGAATGAGTGACACAGGGACAGCAGCCAACAATCTCCTCTGGCTTCCATGTGCCTGCAAGCATATCTGCACATACATGTGCATAACACACACACACACACACACACACACACCGCAATACTACAGGTGCAAAAAGCAAAGCTTTATATAAAGCCCTTGCTGTATACATTCTAATGAACTTTATTTTTATACCATAGAATAAAGTTTGAGCTAAACCCTAGAGAACATTAACTATTTTAAATTGGGCTCTGTTTTTTTTTTTTTTTTTTGGTTTGATTTTTCCAGGTAGAGTCTCACTCTCTAGCCCAGGCTGACCTGGAATTCAGTATGTATTGACAGGGTGGCCATGAACTCACAGTGATCGATCCTCCTACCTCTGCCTCCTGAGTGTTGGGATTAAAGGCGTGCACCATCACGCCCGACTTGGGCTCTGGGTTTTAAAATATTTTTAAGGCTTTCTTTATCTCTGTGTGTGCATGTCTGGGTATGCGCGCGTGTGTGTGTATACAGGAACAATAGGGTCTCTTGCCACTATACATGCATGTCTGTATGTGGATGCTGGGTAATCAAACTTGAATAATCAGGCTTTACATGCAATCATCAGTAGCTGCTGAGTCATCTCCCCAGCCCATGTTCTGCTTTTATTTTTTTTTAATTTTTATTCATTTTTTTTATTTGAGAGTGACAGAGAGAGAAAGAGGCAGATAGATAGATAGATAGAGAGAGAGAGAGAGAGAGACAATGGGCACACCAGGGCCTCCAGCCACTGCAAACGAACTCCAGACGCGTGCGCCCCCTTGTGCATCTGGCTAACGTGGGTCCTGGGGAATCGAGCCTCAAACCAGGGTCCTTAGGCTTCACAGGCAAGCGCTTAACTGCTAAGCCATCTCTCCAGCCCTTTTTTTTTTTTCATGTTCTGCTTTTAAATGACCAATGAATCACCACTCTTAGAGTGATCTTTTTTTTTTCTTTTTGAGTGATTGTTTTAAAGAACATTTTTAGATTTCTAGCTTTATACATGTGAATCTGTTAATTCATACACACTAAAGCACAGATGACACATTCCAGCCTTCATGCATTTTAATTCTGCCTCATGTAAAATTTATACCACATGAGTATAATTTAAGAGAATGATTTCATATTTTATAATGCCTAATGTATAGTGCATACCTAATATACTATAATTTTATTAGTAAACACACATTTTCCATACCTAATGCAAATAACGTAGAGATACTTTCTTTACAATTTAAAACACACAAGTATATTCAATAATGTTCAGTAAGATTGAGTGAGAGAACGAGTCTTCTTTTTTTTCTTTTTCTTTTTTTTAATTTTTTTTTTTTTGTTCATTTTCATTTCTTTAGTTGAGAGTGACAGAGAGTCATAGAGAGAGAGAGAGAGAATGGACACACCAGGGTCTCCAGCCACTGCAAACGAACTCCAGACATGTGCGCCCCCTTGTGTATCTGGCTTACATGGGTCCTGGGGAATCGAGCCTTGAACAGGGGTCCTTAGGCTCCACAAGCAAGTGCTTAACTGCTAAGCCATCTCTCCAGCCCCGTTTTTCTCTTTTCCTTGATTCAGAGTTTCTTCAGTCACATCAGGCATGACCGTAGGCATGTGAGGTCGCCTGTCCCCTGACACCTCAGCTTCTTCAGGACACAGAGAAAGGCCTGTTTTAATTTGCTGTTCCACAAAATCAGAAGAAATGGATGACAGGATGGATACAAAAATATTAGCCCATGAGCAAAAATCTTGGCCACAGTATTGTCTACAACAGAATAGGCCCAAATCATCATAAGATGGCTGAGGTAATACATAATGAAGAAGGCTAACGATGAGGCCATTGTTTTCATGGCTCTGACGTGGGCCTCTGTGCTGGAATCCCTAGAGCAAACGCCCTGCAGCCTCATCCTCCTGCTGTGACTCCACAGGGAGAAGATTAAGAGAAGCAGTGAGATCAGAGATACCACAGAAAAGGTGATGAGAATCATGTTGATGAGAGTGTGACGGACAAGGAGAGTATTTATAACATCTAAAAGACTGAATGTGGTGTTGTTTTCCATTATTACCCATTTTTGCATGAAGCCATCCATTTTTGCTTCAATGAAAATGAGAAACAAAGAGAAATGGAATACTGACACCATGACAATTGTAAGAAGCACCCTGGGAATCCTCTGTTTCATCCACAGGAAGGCAGGGTTGGAGAAGTTGCCTATTTTCAGGAAATAGAATACACTGAGGCAGGTGGTGGACCCTGTGCAGAGATAGTTAGATCCTGTCCAGGCAATGACAGTATTCATGAGAAACCTCTTAGAGGGAAGTATTTTCTCATAGTTTATATCAAGATAGGTAAGCAAGATCGTCATCCACAGGAAGCATATCCTGGAGATGGCCAAGCAGGCGAGAATGAGTTCAACCAAGAAGATCCTCCGATTCCTGACCCAGCTGAGGCCAAGGACCAGCACAATGAATCCATTTCCAAAAACCCCCACCAGAAATTCTACAGCAAATAGCATCACCAACAAAGTTTTGCCTATGATTGACATATTGTTCATAGAAAACCTTCACTCCTCATCAATCGGTGGAGTCCAGCTTCTCTGGTGTAGACTGGAACATGAGGAAAGTTCAGATGTGCAAGCTATACCTTGCTTCCCTTTTGGTGATGGTCCACAGTAGTCTGAAGACCCAGAAGGCATACTTTAAGTAGTCTTATTTAAATAGTAAAATCCACGCCTGCTTTTCTTAAGGACATAGCTGAGTGATTTTCAAGGAAGAGGTTTTATCCCCTGCAGCGATTGGCTCTGGTTACGTTTTACATATAGAGCTTTGCATTGGAAATGGAATTCTCATTTGCTAATATGTAAAAGAGAAAGATGCTTAAGAACTAAAGTTCAGTCCATCCATTGAAATGTATTCATTTGGACCCATTTCTTTCTTTGGTCCATTCATCAGCATGTAGCTAGCTCTAGAATTTTTAATCAGTACATGCCTTCATTACTAACCTTACACATGAACATTATTTATAAAACACCCAAAGATAAGCAGAATAGAAAATGCATATCTGTTATGTAAGGATTACATCTCTTGCAGCCAATGACAGTTTTAAAACATGTCATACATTGTTCGCCGTGTCATCTGTGAAAATCGGGTGTTTTTTTTTTTTAACTCCATCATGTTTTTTAACTAGCTAATACAAAATGGAAGAAATGGGGCTGAAGAGATGACTTAGCAGTTAAGGCACTTGCCTGCAAAGCCAAAGGACCCAGGTTCAATTCCCCAGTACCCTCATAAGCCAGATGCACATGGTGATGCACATGCCTGGAGTTCAATTGCAGTGGCTAGATGCTCTGGCATGCCCATTTCTCTGTCTCTCTGTAATAAGTAAAAATAAAATATTTTATTAAAATGTATATGTTAAAACACTTTAAGATCACTTACTGATGGACTTAAGGTAGCTTTTGTGAAAAATAGAGGTGAAAAGCATGATCCTTGGGTTATATTTTTTCTGGAAGTCTGAAATTACTTTTCAATGAGATGAAAGTAACTGTAACAGAAGCAGTAGTTGGTGTGCCCAGGATCAGAATGTACTGGTTAAAGATGTCAGGTGTGAGGCTGGAGAGATGGCTCAGTGGTTAAGGAGCTTGCCTGAGAGGCCTAAGGACCCATGTTCTACTCTCCAGGTCCCATGTTAGCCAGACACGAGTTGACGCAAGTGTGCAAGGTTGCACATGTGCACTCATGTGTCTGAAATTTGATGGCAGTGGCTGGAGGCCCTGGCATGCCAATTCTCTCTCTTTTCCTCTCTCTCTCTCTCTCCCGGTCACTCAGTCTCACACCAACTCTTGCTCTCTCACATTAAAAAAAAAAAAAAAAAGGCCAGTCTGGTGGACTTGCCTCAAAAAAAAGATGTCGAGTATGGAATGCCAGATCAATCGACATACAGCTGGAGAAATTGAGTTGACAGCTGGGCATGTGTATCTGGAGGTCAGAGAGACGATCCAGGGAGGGTATAAAGGTCTGGAATGATGTCTAAAGGTACCAACAAATGTCAGTTTAACTGGAGAAGAGAGGAAAGGCTCTCTTGAGAAGTTTGAATTTAAAGAGTGACATCACTTTTTATTGAAGGACAAAAATGATTAAAGTAAGCATGATAAAATATGGAAATCATAATAAATGTATATTATTCTATTTTAATCATATAATTAAAGAGCAAAAATATGCTGTTAATATAAATTTTCACATAGTGACTTCCAGGCCAAAGAGAGAGAGAAAGAGACAGAGTGAGCCTGTCATGAATAAAACAAAAACCATGCCAAGCCAAAATGAAACAAAACAAACAAAAACCTAAGAAACAACAGTAATAACAAAAATATCCTTATGAAAACCTTAGTGCTCACATTTAAAAAAAAAAAGATCAGATAAAGAAGTAACATAAAACATCATTATTGGGCTTCAAAAGTTCTTTACAATTTCTTCTCTTTAAATATTACCAAAAATAAAATTAATAACAAGCCACCGACTAAGAGAAAACCTTTATAAAATATATGTCTGATAAAGGTAAATTCACAGAATGTATGAGTACCATTTTAGATATTTAAATATATATTATTTGTTTAAAACCAAATAAAAAAAACAAATCAATGAACCAAATAAAATGACAAGTACATTTAAGAAATATGAAAGGCTAACTGGAAAAAGCTCTCGGCATTATTACCTGAGATGAGAATGTGAATTAGAACCACAGAGAAGCCATTACACACCAGGTGCCTGGTGACCATGCACAGTGTCCCCTGCTGGCTGGTACGCGATGAGGTTACATTTGGACTGCTTTATATTCCCATTGTTGGTGGAAAGATGAAATGGTACAATTGCTTTTCAGAACATTAGCCACTTTTAGTGATGTTAAATGTACAGTTATCATTTGATGTGTTTTGCTCAACGAACAATGAAGTCATGTATCCATGACAAGGACACACATGACCAGTGACAGCAGTTTTGCTCTTCATGGCCAATAACTGGCGAGCATTAAAAATGTTTTACTTCAATTGGTACCTCCAATGGTCTTCAATAACAACACTCAGACAGAAACTATTGCTGTGTAAAACAAGCGTGATGATCCTCCAAAGCTTGATTCTCATTTTGAGAATGCCACAGCCCGCAGTAAATATGATGTCTCTACAAATGCATGAAATTATAGACATCAAAGAATTCTCTATCCTTACCCAAAGGAAGTCAGTAGTTTCTTATGTGAAAGAGTGGGTGGGGGACTCCAAATGGCATTGATGATGGGGTCACATAAGGGTACATATCAAACAACTAATAAAAATGTTTACATTTTATTAGATATGCTTATATCTTAGTAATATTTAAAGTATGAAGTAAAAACAATAGTAAAAAGTTAAAAAAATCTATGCTTATCTACAGTAAAGACGTAAGGTCACTCTTTCATATGACAGTTACACATATTAAATTTTTAATCCTCTCAGTGTTTCACATCAGTTTTAGTAAAAAATCGAGTATCTCAAACTTCCAAATATCTGGAGCAAATAATAACTACTGTGGTAGTCCTTCAGTCACCAACTAAGTAGGAGTTCATGAGATGATAAAGCAATTAACTTCAAGTGTGTAAGA
The DNA here is from genome assembly GCA_036346955.1 of Dipus sagitta. Lineage (NCBI taxonomy): Eukaryota > Metazoa > Chordata > Mammalia > Rodentia > Dipodidae > Dipus > Dipus sagitta. Next base: position 26,149,403 of record CM070789.1, on the reverse strand, counting down.
TAGAATGGGAGGCTATTGCCAGCCAAAGGATGGGGCTTTGTAAGTAGCACCTAGTGTGCTATGGTAAATATTTTCAGATCAAAAAGGCTATTTTCACTGAGTTCTACAGTAAAGTTAAATGAGTCAATAATATGAAAATAAATACCATAAAATATATTATAGCATTTATATAAAATGTTTTTACACATAGTCACATGAGAACAATGTCCTTTATATGGGAGAGAAGCTTAAGAGAAGAATAAAACTGTTTAAAAAAATAATGCTTTGGGCTGAACAGATTGCTTAGTGGTTAAGGCACTTGCCTGCAAAACCTGAAGACCCAGGTTCCATTCTCCAGTACCCATGTAAACCAGATGCACAATGTGGTGCATGTGTCTGCAGTTCATTTACAGTGGCTGGAGGCTCTGGTGTGCTGTTCTCTCTCCCTCCCTCCCCCCCCCCTCTAAGTAAAATAAAAGTTTAAAACATCTAAATTTCTTATATATTTCTATTTTATCTAGGTACATGCAACAGTAGTGTGTGTTTGGAGAAAGAACATAGAGCCTTGTGCATGTTGGAAAGGTCTCTACAACTGACTTACTCCCACATCCCTAATAGTATGTGGCTTGAATGCCTTATGGAATTGTGAGCTTCTTATGTTTTAGCCACTCCTCAGCTGCCTCAGCACCAGAAGACAGGCCTGCTTTAACTTAGAACTTCCCCCAAATCAGGATACATGAGTGGCTTGAAGGATAGATGAGTCCCCTATCCAGACAGAACATGTGAGCCGGCTTACTCACATGCATTGTAGCAATCTTACTGCGAACATGGACAGAAAGCACATATCACAGAGGACAAAGAGTCAGATCATGATTTTCAAGGCATTCATGTGGGCCTCACTGCCAGGGTCTCCGTGTCCTTTGGAACTGAGCTATGTCTTCTGGAGATGTTTCCACTGGGAGACGATACGCTTCAGAAAGGAGGTCGTGGACACAGTAAGCGGTTTTATGGAGAACACAGTCATGTTGAGTATGGCAAGCTCTGAAAACTAACATTTCCCAGGTCAGACCAGTTGTGGAAAATACCAAGTAAACAAGGATTTGTCAACTAAAGGAAACTTTTTTTTTTTTTTTTCCTGAACCAGTCAGTGAAGTTTACCAGTACTATGAATCCACTGCTCAAATTCCCAAATTCTGCAACTCTTATGACATTGAAGGTGCTCTTTGGGGCATTCTCCACGTCAAAACACAGAAAAGTGGAAGTTCTGTATCATTGCTATTTGTTGATCTAAAATTCCATGTATGCTCTACAAATGTACAGCTAGATTCTTCCTCCTCCTCCTGTTCCTTCTTTGATTGTAGACCCAACGTCAAGTTTAAAAATTCCAAAGCTTACCAATGAATCTGTACACAGCTGTTCTTTTGTATTATTTTAAATTCCTTCAATCTCTGTGAAGTTTATCCTACAATACTCATGTCCTCACCACCTGCTGAAATACTTTGTGTATGGTTAGGAAATGGAGCCAAACTCACATTTGCTAACATGCAAATGAGATATATTATCTTTCACAGGTTTTGCATCATATCTACTCTAGAAAATTTCCTTCTATATGCTTGAGTTCTAAGATACAGAGATTAGAGCCATCAAAATTGTGGTGTTTGGGGGGCTTCTAGGGTTTTCCTAGACAATGCTCACATGGAGGTAGCCCACCCACCCCTTGCACTGAGATTATTGATCAATTGGATTATTTGTTCTTTTGGTATTTTGAATTGTTTATATATTGTAAATATTAATCCTGTGTCTGAGGAATAGCTGATATAATTTTTCTCACAATTTGCAGGTTTAATGTTCAGTCTGTTGGTTATTTTTCCTTTGCTGTGCAGAAGTCTTTTAATTTATTGTATTACTACTTACCAGTTCTATTAGTTCCTACACTATTGGAGTTCTTTTCAGACACTCCTTGATTTATGCCTGTATTCTGAAGTGTTTTCTTTAGCATTTTACAAGCTTTACATTGTGGTATTTTTGCAGTCATGTTTGCATTGCTGGCAGAAATCACGCAACCAAGAGCAGCTTGTGGGGAAAAAATATTTTGGCTTACATTTATTATTTATTTATTTACATTTATTATTTTGGCTCCATGAAGGCAGCGAAAACCGATGAAAAAAGCAGAGGGTGGCCATCACCTCCTGGCCAACATCAGGTGGACAACAGGAACAGGAGAGTGTGCCAAACACTGGCAAGTGGAAAGTGGCTATAATACCCATAAGCCGGCCCCCAACAATACACTGCCTCCAGGAAGCCTTAATTCCCAAATGTGCATCAGATAGGAACACCTAAGTATATGGGGGACACCTGAATCAAATCACCACAGGTATGATTCATTTTGATTTGATTTGTACATTTGTAAGAGAGAGAGATCAATCCACGTATCTGTAGTTACATGGGTTCAATTTTGGGACCTCCTATTCTAGTGTAGTGTAGTCATTCTATTCTACTCTGTTCTGTTCTATCCTATTCTATTTTTTTATTTTCTATTTTTTCTTTTATTCTATTCTATTCTATTCTATTCTATTCTATTCTATTCTATTCTATTCTATTCTATTCTATTCTATTCTATTCCATTCTATTCTGTTCTGTTCTGTTCTGTTCCGTTCTTTTCTGTTCCATTCTTTTCTATTCTATTCTATTCTTTTACATTCTTTTCTTTTCTATTCCTTTCTTTTCTATTCTTTTCTTCTTTTCTATTCTTTTATTCTATTCTATTCTACTCTTTTCTATTCTTTATATTTCCTATTCTATTATTTTCTATTCTATTATTTTCTTTTCTATTCTATTCTATTCTATTCTATTCTATTCTATTCTATTCTATTCTATTCTATTCTATTCTATTCTATTCTATTCTATTCTTTTCCATTCTATTCTTTATTCATTTGTTCTTGGCATACATGCCTCTCTTACATCGGTACCAGGCGGTTTTGCTGTGATGCGTCTGTATTATAATTGGAAATCAGATACGAAGCCTGTGGTGCAGCGGTTTGATCAGGCTTGCTTTTGCGCATGCGCGCTCACACGTGTGTGTGATTACATATGAATTTTAACAATTCCATGTGGATTAGCATTGGGATTTTGATTGCACTGAATCCTGATAGTACTTTGAGTATAGCCGTTTTACAATGTTTTCTGCTGAGTAATAAACTCCGAACATTTCCCCACCTTCTTATGTCTTTATTTTCTTTCTTCGGTGTTTCAAATTTGTCAGCAAAAAAGTCTTTTGCTTCTTTTGTTTATATTTTTCCTGATATTGTACTGTAAGTAGAATTGTTTTCCTGGTTCATTTCTTTAATTATTGAGATAAAAGAAGCGACTAATTTTTTTATTTTATTTTATTTTTTTTTACTGAGACATCTTGGTAAGTAGATCATATTGTCCTCACACTTAATATTCTCTTGCCTGTACATCCTGAGTGTTAGAATCACAGTCATATGTTGTGAAATTTAATTTGTTGATTTTTATATACCTATTTGCAGCCTTATGCCTCCCTGAACATGTTGATCAGATTTGAGGGCTGTCTGCTGAAATCTGAAGGATCGTGCCTTCAGCAAATTAGGAAATGTTGAATTAGTTCTCTCCTATTTGTGTAATCCTATTGTTTTTTTTTTTCCTTGCCTTAATACTCTAGCTAAGAACTTAAGCAGCATATTGAGTATTTTTTCATTCCTAATATTAGAAAAAAAATCTTTTAGTTTGTCCTTTCTAGTATAATGTTGGCTGTAAGTTGGTTATATGTTGCCTTTATTAAGGGAGAAATGTTTTTCCATTCCAAGTTTCTTCACATACTTTTATGAAGTATTGCAGAAAATTTTCAAAGGTATTTTCTGCATCTGCTGAGATAATTGTGAAACTTTGTGTCTGATTCTATTGATGTGCCAGAGCTCTTGGGCTAAGCCGAACATGCTGAGCAATGCTCACATTCAGGAAGTGAAGCCAACTTGATGGTGGTGTGTGATCTTTTTAATGTTTATTTTAATTCCTTTTGTGAATATTTTGTTGAGGACTTTTGCGTCTATGTTGGTCAGTGAAATCAGTTTATATTTTCTGTATTGTTTCCTTACCTGGTTTGGGCTGGTTAGTGCTGGCTTTGGAGTAAGGGGCGGTAACATTTTCCCTTTTGTTTTGTGGACTGGCTTGAGGAGCATTGGTGTAGGCTCATCTTTAAAGGTCTGGTAGAATTCAGGGGTGTACATTTCCAGGCTCTTCTTTTCTGGGAGACTCTGTTGTTTCTTCAGTGTCTTGCATTACCTGCTAAAGATCTCTTAAGGCGTTTGAATCCTTTTCACCTGATCTTTTCCGAAAGTCTTAAAATTTATTTTTATATCCTATTCACTTACTGATTTAATTTCAGTAGGCAATTTTAGTCTAATAACTTAGCTGATTTCTTCTATGTTGTCCAAGTTATTGGAATGCAAATTTTCATTGTAAATAATCTTTAATTATGCTATGGATTTTATCAATAACTGTTGTTATATCCCTCTTGTAATCTATGATCTAATTATTTTGGCTTGTCATTCCCTTTCCCACTGGTTATTTTTGATGAGGGGGTGTCAATCTTATCTTTTTATAGAACCAATTTATTTTTGTGTTGTCCTTTTAGTCCTGTTTTATTAATTTCTATCTATTTTTATTATATTTTTCTGTCTTTTTTGGGCTTATCACCTTTAAGTTGTTTATTTGAGCTTTATGTTTTAAATGTAACTTGTAACTATGAGTTTGCCTCTCAGAATTATCTTTCCTGTGTCCCAAAGTTCTCAAGATCATTGTATTTTCATTGACATTATTTATTATTATTATTATTGTCTTGGTTTTTCAAGGTAGGGTCTTTCTTTAGTCTAGGCTGACCTGGAACTCACTATGTAGTCTCAGGCTGGCCTCCACTGACAGCAATCCTCCTGCCTCTGCCTCCTGAGTGCTGGTATTAAAGGTGTGTGCTACCAGCATTTTCATTATTTTTTGTAAAAAGTTTCTATTTAATTTCTTATTGATTTCTTCACTATTTTTATTTCCATGTCTTTGTATAGCTTCTGTAGTTTTCAATGCTATTGGTCTCTTTAATTCTAATACAACCTTATAAGGTACAAGAAATTATTTCAATATTTTTAGTACTTGAAAGACTAGCAGCTGGGAAGATGGAGCAGTGGTTAAAGGTACTTGTTTGCAAAGCCTGACAACACAGGTTTGATTCCTCTGTACACACATGAAGCCAGACACACAAAGTAGTACATGTGTCTGGAGTTTGTTTTCAACCACATTAGGCTCTGGTATACACGTACCCCCTGTTTCATAAATAAATGTATGAATAAAGTTTAGCTTAAGATATAAAAGCCATTGGAAAGAAGTTACAATTGGATGCAGAGGAAAATGTGTATTTCCAGATATTGCAAAGGTCTCACAATGTACCTCTCAGTCTGTCTCTAATTGTAATCCTACAACACTGACCTCCTTATTGACACACTTACACGTATATGCCACCATGCCTAAGTTCAAAAATCATGTTTTTAAATATTTTAATTCTTAGATCTATAGATCACTGCACACTGTTCTACAATGTTCTTCTATTAACTAAAGGGTTCATCATGCTTGTAGGAATCTATAATTGCAATTCAATGGGGGCTGAATGACCTGCTAAAATGGAGCTTGCTATATGGTTTTAACACTTGGTCATGTATTAATAGTCTCTTACAGAGTACATAACCATTATCCAGTAATATTTAGACTCTACCAAGTGCGTAACAATAGCTAGGATTAGCTATATCTTCCTTCCTTGACAGACAGTAGTTTGTCAGGAGAATTCATACTGGAGGATCAGAATAACAATTGGCCTGATAGTGCAGATGAGTCTGGAAATGTCTGTTACTATACCGGTCCACTATCCCGACTATCGGGGCATGATTTCATACTTTGGAAATTTTCTCCATGCTGAAATTTGAGTTTTGATGAAAATATTATTTTTAAATATTATTTTTAAATAATATTTAAATAATATTTTTATTATTTTTGTAACCCAGCTTTTGCTTTTGCTTTTGCTTGATAAGGCCAATGTCTCAAGAGACTGAGTTAGGAGAGAAGAAAGATGCTCTTTTTGATCCTTACTTTAACACACACACAAATTTTCCAAGGCTAACAATTCTCAGATGATAGGTTCAGTTACAAAATTATCAGATATTGGACTGGAGGGATAGCTCAGCGGTTAAGACATTTGCCTGCAAAGCCAAAGGACCCAGTACTCACGTAAAGCCAGATGCACGTGGTGGTGCATGCATCTGGAGTTCGTTTGCAGTGGCTGGAGACCCTAGCATGCCCATCCGCTCTCCCCCCCCCCCCACTTTCTCTCTTTCTCTCTCTCTCAAATAAATAAAAATATTTGTTTTAAAGAGTAAAGTCTGTGCATATACCCACACATGTAAGATCAACCGGATGTTAACAAAGTGCCAAGTTGGAATAGAAAAGGGCAGGTGTTACAACAGATTACGCTGAAAGAAAGGGATGTCTGTATTTTAGAAATCAATCCAAGTTCTTATACCACACCGAAAATGGAATTTAATTAGAAATGTAGAAATGTGTCAGCTACTTAAAAATTCTGACTGCTTAAAACAGAAAAAAAAAATCTATACACGATACTGGCCTTAACCTTAAACTTTTAAAAGTCTCTGATATTAAAGAAGAAAAAAATTCATAAAACTTGGCAGCTTGACTACATCGCTTGTTTGAAACGCTTCTCTTTGAAGACAGTATTAGTTAATGGAAATGGTAAGCCATAGGCTGGGAGATAAATGTATCTGCCTGAAAAGGCAAATGACAAGATTTTATAAAGACCCGTTAAAACTCAATAATTAAGGTCAAACCAATGAACCAAATGAAAGAACAGCCAAGTTAAGAAAAGAGTGCATGGAAGACAAGCATGTGAAGACACGTTGTTCAGCATTATTCCCTGAGTGGGACATGTTAATTAAAATCACAAGGAGCTGTCCTTACCAGCTGACTCAAGTAGCTGAACTAAGAGGTAGTGTGCCCCCAGCTGTTCACGATGTGAGAGAACTGAACCTGTCACGTACATCGCTGGTAGCCATATGAAATCGTACAACTTGAGAGAACCCCTTGGCAGTTTTTAAAGATGCTGAACATGCACTTACCAGATAACTCAATTTTCACTCGAAGAGCAATGACTTTATATATCAATAAAAACACATATACATGAATGGTGATTCCAGTTGTAATAGATATTTAATATTTATCAACAGGAAAAAATGATCTCTCCTTTTTTTTTCTTTTTTTCTTTATTAGTTAGTTTTGTACTCAGCAAATACAGTCAGTTTGGTATCATTATTAGGCTCATCCGTGACCTACCCCCTCCCCTTGGCCCCTCCTTGTTGAGGTATATGGGTCATGCATTGTGGAGTTAGCCCACGGTTATGGGTAAGACAAATGTCTCTGCATATCATCATGACCCAACATGTGGCTCTGACATTCTTTCCACCCCCTCTTCCGCAAAATTTCCCTGAGCCATGTTGGGTTCATTTTCGATCTGCTTCAGTGATGAGGTGTTGGGGGCCTCTGAGGCTCTGGATCTCTGATTTGGTAGGAGTTGATTTTTCTCTGTCTTGATCTCTTTCCCCCTTCTGCTGGTATCCGGTTCATCAGGAAAACAGCACCCTTGCTTGTTTCGTCAATTTTTCTTAGTTTCAGCGGGGGCCCTTTTGAGGTATGATGGGGTGGCTCTCTCCTTAGGATCTACATCTATCTGAAAAGGAGAAGCAGATTCTCCAACAGACAGTAAGTTAGCACCAGGACAAATTAGATAACCCTTACTTTTTTTAATAGAGAATTTAATAGGTGTAGGCCCTCTTGTAGCCCATGATTGATGGTAGCTTGATATTGGCGAGTGGGCTTATGTTTGGATATGGTTCTGACTTGTTTCCCAGCTCCAGCTATGGGTCCCGTACCACTGAGGAGATTAATTAGCCAAATTGACAGCAGTTGGTTCCCCACCATGGCTGTGTGCCACTATTGCACTTGTGTGGCCATCACAACAAGTTATTTGCTGCTAAGTAGGTTAGACCATGAGTTGCTTGGACAGATATTGGTCATTTTCCTCCAGTCGCCCATGTAGCACCTTCTGGCACTAGACGCACTGACTGACTGGGGACTGACTCTCTTCCAACTTCCAGCCATGCCATTCTATTTTGCATGTCAACCACATAAGGTGTCTTCAGCAGTAGGGTCTTACCACTAACCTTTGGTGGGCCATCAAGTACTCTGACAGAAATCTATCTTTTAGGAAACCTTGTTGGTCTCTCTGATCAAAAGCTCATTGTGGATGATAGCCACATGCTGGTTCTGGGAGTTACCTGTCAGTGCCCACTAAGGAAATGAGGAAAAAGATAACTAATATACAAGAGTTAGAGAGAAGAGAGAGGGAGACGGAGAGGGAGAGAGGGAAGATGTAGAAGATTAAGGTTAGTCTTGATCCTACCCTCTCCAGTGTCTTGTGGGTCAGGTGTTCCCTATAAGGGTCTGGTGAAGGATCAGCCATTTGGTCTGTCTTTTAGTAAGTGGAATTTTATGGTACCAATGCTGTTTGGGTCTAGATTTGTGTTTCCACCCCTTTGTTGACCTCCCCTCCCTCCCCTTCCATCCTAGTGTCTAGTCTACAAGATGCTTGCTGGATATGTAAGGTATCTTGGGTAGATTCAGGTTAGGTGCTGTAGATGAGTGAGACTATGTGACGATTTTTTTTTTTCTGTGATTGGGTAAGTTCACTGAGATGATCTGTTCCAGGTCCAACCATTTTTCCTCAAATTTCATCGTGTCATTTTTTTATTACTGCTGTGTAGAATTCCATTGTGTAGATATACCACATCTTAGTTATCCATTCTTCTAGTGATGGACATCTGGGTTGATCCCAGCTCTCAGCTATTACAAATTGAGCTGCTATAAACATGGTTGAGCAAATCTCTCTAGCCTGTGGTTTGAAGGTTTTAGGGTAGATGCCCAGTAAGGGAATAACTGGGTCTGTTGGTATCTCTATACTCAGCTTTTTCAGGAGTCTCCATATTGCTTTCCAAAGTGATTGTACCATCCTACATTCCCACCAACAGTGGATGAGTGTTCCTACTTCTCCACATCCTCGCCAGCATTTATTTTTATTTGATTTTTTGATGTTTGCTATCCTTATTGGGGTAAGGTGGAATCTCATAGTTGTTTTAATTTGCATTTCTCTGATGATTAGGGGTGATGAACATTTTCTTAAGTGTATGCCTACATATTCTTATTTCCTTATTACACTCTTTCTTCCATATCTGCAGGCCATGATCTGTGGATTCAATGAATTAAAAAAAAAAAATCATCTGCTCCAAACACATACACACTTTTTTGGGTTGTTTCCAAAACATAAGAGTGCAACAAGTACTGTACAAAACATTTACACTGCGTTGGGTACTGCAATCTACAGGTGATTCAAAACACAGTGAACGGTGTTGGTAGAAGTATGTTTCTAATTATTACATCTCTTTGCATAAGTGAAATTTAAAACCACAAATTTTTTGTACCCATGAGAAGTCCTATAAGAAATCCCCCAAAGAGAAAAAGACATGCCTATGCCTTATATCTACCTACGTTTATGTGAAGCTAGAGAATGGACTCAGGCTTCCTACATGCTAGACAAGCACTCTACCAAGTGAACTACACCCCCCGCCTTGATATGTTCATAGAGCTAAAGCAACTCAACAAGTTTTACACATAACTTAGAGATAATTCCACGATTAAAAATAGCTCAAATCTAGTAACCATAAGTTATGTTAGTGGATCCTCTTTTCCAATTATCACATACTAATTGAATTTAAATAAAATTCTGGGGAAGCAAGTGATTTTAAATGGTGATCAAGATTATCACTTGCCACACATAAAATTTCTATATTTTTTCATGATTTTCATGCAAATACTCTCTCTTAATGAATTCTACAAAAATTGACTTCCTGGGCTTAACAAATAAAAATTGATGTCAAACTCCGTAACTAGTATGTTTCACTTGTAACAGCCACATTTGAGTAAAATAATTCACTTTCAAAAGCATTCATCAAAATATCAACTACAGTGGTACAATAATGTGGAGCCAAAACATTTGGAGCTGATTTCTGCTTTAGCCAGGCTATGCTCCACCTTATTTCTGTACTTCTTCAGGACTCTCAGTTTCAAATACACAACCCCAGAGTGCTTATATTTTCAGTGACCAAGAAGACTGTTGTTTATATATTTTTGTGGGGTGTGTGGGTGTGTGTGCATGCATGGTTGTGCACTTGTACAAAAAGCAGATTTTAACAAATTCATATTCAAAGAGAAACCTTCATTTTTGTATTATTTTTAAAAACATTTTTATTTATTTGCAAGCAGAGAGAGAGAGACAGAAAGAGAGAGAGAGAGAACAGGTTGTGCCAGGGCCTCCAATCACTGCAAATGAATGCCTTATGGATGTACCACTTAGTGCATCTGGATTTACGTGAGTACTGGGCCATCAGGCTTTGCAAGCAAACACTTTAGGCATATTGAGCAATCTCTCTAGCCACCATTTTTTGTATTCCTAATGTTCCTAAATGATTTAGTAAATAAGCAGTCCTGTTACTAAAGTGTCACCAATGACAAGTCTTAGGGAAGAAGGTATCTTCTTTTGGTTAAGTTTCAACAATTGAAGATCAGGTTAGTCTCATAGATGACTAGCTTTCAAAATTACTCTTACAGTGAGGAAGAGAAGAGCATAGACAGGGCTATGATTTCAGGATGAGACTTTATTACCTGTTCACTACAGTGATTTTTTAAAGTATATTTTACTAACAAAACATAAAAGACAGTTCTAAACTCACTTAACAAAACAAATTTGATAAAATGTCTTCAGCTTTCATATGTATACGTAATTCTAACTGTTATCCACAATATACTTGAAAATTTCACAGACGAGCAAACAGAAATTCACTGGACTCTACTGCTCTGCAAGTAATTTCACTTAGATATTATAACATATACATACATTTAAGTAAATCTACAAATAAAAGTACTGTACCTTTTGGAATCATTTGAAGTCTAAAAAAGAAGAAATTGCATAAACCAGAAGTTAAATCAATTCCTTATTTTTAAAATTTTTTTCTTAACATTTTTGTTTATTTTTATTTGTTTATTTGAGAGAGACAGACAGAGAGAGAAAGAGGCAGATAGATAGGGGGGGGGGTGCCCCAGGGCCTCCAGCCACTGCAAAGGAACTCCAGATGTGTGTGCTCCCTTGTGCATCTGGCTAATGTAGGTCCTGGAGAATCGAGCCTCAAACCGGGGTCCTTAGGCTTCACAGGCAAGCGCTTAACCACTATAAGCCATCTCTCCAGCCTCAATTCCATATTTTCATATTTTCTCTGTGTGTGTATGTGTGCCAGTTGTTTGTAAGCCACTAGAAACAACTTTGAGAGTTTTCATCATATTGTCCACAATGTTGGTCTCCCCCTTCTCCTTCTCCTCCTCCTCCTCCTCCTTCTTCTTCCTCCTCCTCCTCCTTCTCCTCCCCCTCCTCCTCATCCTCCTATTATTATTATTATTATTATTATTATTATTATTATTTTGGTTTTTGGTGGAGCTGTGAGGATTCAATCCACTAAAGATATATTCTTTCTCTTGAGCCAGTTCATGCAGTTCACCAGGGCTATGAATCCATTCCCTAGCCTGGACCAGGCTGACCTAGAATTTACTATGTATTCTTAGGGTGGCCTTGAACTCACGCGATCCTCCTACCTCTGCCTCCCGAGTGCTGGGATTAAAGGTGTGCGCCACCACGCCCCTGCTGGTTTTCTAATTTTTCACTCCAGGTGTTGTTCTTTAATCTCTCCCACATTTGCAAAAAGATCTTCAAGTATACATTAGAAAACCAAAACTTGGTTAATAGGTCTTGTTTTTTTTTCCCTCTACTTTCACCTGATTTTCAGCCTTAAATGCATCATTGTTACCATTAATTATTTTACATAACAAACTTTTGAACCTTGGACAAAAACCCTTAGAAAACAATATCTGTTTTTAGGCCCTTGGAAGAGGTGAACCAACAGGACACTTCAGGCAAGAACTATAGGAACAATGGTATGAAATACTATTTTTAAGAACTATAATCAGATACAAAGAAATACATGAATCACTGTATATGTATATGTGACTACAGATTTCTCATTTGGAAATTTGAAAAAGGCTAAAACTTAAGAAAATTCATGCCTATAGCTGCAATAAGGAAATTATTCCAAATATACTGTTATAAAACTTACAAAGTTGAAGAACAACACACAGGGAATACCCATTTATGAATGGAGGAATTTCTCGTGGGCAGCTTTTTTCCCCCCTCCCGAATATACAAGATGATCCTCTTAGTGGCTTACAAACCAGAAGGTTCCACATCCTTGAGCCTGTGCCTTAGTCCCTGTAGCACCAAAATCAAGGCCTGTCTCAGCTTATTATTTCCAAGAATCAGGACACAGGAGTGGCCAGAAGGAAAAACCGTTAGAATAGCCTTCCCATACAAAATGATCAGACTCCTCTCTATTCCAAACGTCCAAACTTGCGCCGCTAGTGACAGAAAGAAGGAGATGTAAAGTAGGAGGAAGACGATGACAGACTGCAAGGCTTTGACGTGGGCGGTGGTCTTAGCATCTCCGCCCCCTTGGCCACTGCGCTGAATCTTGTTGTGATGTTTCCACAGGGAGAAGATGAGCAGAAGGAAAGCTATCAGGGACACAGCAAAGGGTGCTAATATGAACATAAAGTTGGGGAATAAAAGCAACTTTGAGTACTGTATAAAGTTCCTTCCACTGGAATTATAAGATGTGTTTCCCTTCAGCCCTTCAATCAGGACATCAATTCGGATGCATATCAGTATGGTGTTTGCAAACAAGGGAGCCAGGGACACCAGCAATGCCATGTAAATCACCTTTTCACATCTCCACTTTAGGTAGAGAAAAAGAGAGTTTGAGAAAATGGCTATCTTGAGAAAATAAAAGATACCGAGGCTGGTAGCAAGCCAAATATTAAAATGACTGGTCAAAGCCCAGGTAACAGAAATCATTCTTAACATACATGGAGTCATTAATATAGCCGGGTAAATTACAGACATCCACCAGTCTAGGAAAAGTACCCAGAGGAGACAAATCCTGGAGATGGCCAGAGCTGTGAGGATTCGATCCACTAAAGACATCTTCTTTCTCTTGAGCCAGTTCATGCAGTTCACCAGGGCTATGAATCCATTCCCTAGATTTCCAATTATGAATTGCAAAATGAAAATGACTATAAATGTATTTTGTAAGATAACAACCATCATATTCAAGAAAATCAATGCCAGTTACCACTCACAATGATTTCTCTGAATTCAAAGAAAATGTTTATATTTCACTTACGAAACTTCAGTCACATCCTCCGTGTAAAAAGGTGGCATATAGACAACCAAAGTCGCAGACCTCAAGACATGTGAGTCACTGACTTGTCAGACATTTTCATGAAAACCTTCCAGGCTCCCTCTCAATCCAGCTACACGGCATCCAGTTTCTGTGTAGTTGATACCCAGCATCCTGTAGTCTTTCTGTCGCTGAGGATGAAAACAAGGGCTGAGCTCTCCAGTGCTCACATGCAAATAGATAGGATACGTTCATTGGCATTTTTGCTGGTGGCTCACTCCTGTCTACAGAGGTGAATCTACCTTCTTCTGTTTTGAGACTTACCATTCAGAATCCTAATGTCTATGTAAATCAATAGGAACCACTCTATCAACTTTAGAACTTCTGGCCACTGAGTATCTTTGAACACTGGAAAATCAGGACTATAAAGACAGGTGTGAACACATTAGCATGTCCTTCCTACAAAATGTCACTCATCTGGTGATCCTGAATTATTTCCCCCATACTCAGTAGTGAAAAATAATACATGTTTAACATTTCAGTGAACATAAAGACGTGTGCTGACATCTACACACACATTGCTAAACATACTCAGGCATGAGTGAAAATCTTTTCAGGTAAATAGTGTAGAGTGTTGAATACACTTGAACTATTTAATCTTTGCATTTGAAAGCAGGAGGAAATACCTCTGTTGTCTCACGACAGAGCATGGCATGAATGAGGTGCTCCACACAAATAGAATTGTCCCCATTCTGCCACCTCCTTTCCCAGAAGGTACCTCCTTTCACTCTTATCAAAGACCAGGAGATTTTTTTTTTCCACCTCTTCTCTCCTCCTTGCCACATATGACCTCACTATGAACAACAAGACAGGTGAAGGACAATAGGCTAGATGGGAGATAAGAAGGAAGAGAAAGTAGTTCTTCTGGATAAATAAGGAGTGATGGACCAAGGAAAGGTACACAGTAACAGCTGTCAAACCCAGCTGAAACACACATGGAATTAACTTCAGAAATGGCAGGGCATGCATAGGCTATTCAGGTATAAAGTGTGGGTTTACCTTCGGTCCCCTGAAGCAATAAAAGAGTCAATATAGTCTATCTTGAAACTTCTCACAAACAATCCACATTTAGGGAAGAGACATATGCAGACTCTTTAAAAAATATATTTATTTATTTATTTATTTGACAGAGATAAAGAGGGAGAGAGAGAGAGAGAGAGGGAGGGAGGGAGGAAAGAATGGGCATGCCAAGGCATCTAGCTGCTGCAAACTTTATGCACCTGGCTTACGTGGGTCCTGGGAAATTGAACCTGGGTCCTTTGACTTTGCAGGCAAGCACCTTAACTGCTAAGCCATCCCCCCAGCCCATAGACTCTTAACAGGACAGCATAGCTAATTTTTAGGCAAGTTTCTCCTAAGAAAAGTAGCACAACCTGACCAAACGTGTATAATTGAGAAGTCAGGTTGCTTTGTTGAGTAGTTTAGGTTGCATGAACCTGGAAAAAAAAAAAGAAGAAATGTCCTTAAGTCTGCCTTTGCAATCTTTACTTTACTAGAAATCATAGAAGGATCTTGACTAAAGGAGTTGCCTAGACCTTTTTTTCCATAAACAACCTGAACCCCTCCTGGGAGGGAGTTCCCCTTTCCTAGAACTTAAATCGGATCCTGGCATTTGTGACTGGTTAAGCTCAGCCCCCAAATTTGGCATTACAGCTAGCCTCTTCCAGAGTCATCCCATTGAATCCACACCAATCAGCCCTCTGTGAGTCTTACCTGAGCCTGAAGGTAACATGCACCACAATAAGGTTATAAGGACACCCTGTCCAAGTGGGCAAGCCCTCCTTTTTGGCTTGGCACCTCTCCTGAATTTCTAAGCCCCTGTTCCAGTAAGCCTCCCTCCCCACTCCGATGTGAGCTCCCTACCCCCTCCTGCCTTCCACGTGGCAGAAGCTTTCCTTTATCCTGAATAAATGTAATAATTTTAAAGTGTACTTCTCGCCGGGCATGGTGGCGCACGCCTTTAATCCCAGCACTCGGGAGGCAGAGAGTTCAAGGCCACCCTGAGACTACATAGTGAATTCCAGGTCAGCCTGAGCTACTGTGAGACCCTACCTCAGAAAACTGAAAAAAAAAAAAAAAAAAAAAAAAAGAACTTCTCAGTCTAGTTATCTCAATTATTTGGCTAAAAACAGACATGAACCCAGGGAGGGTTTGGAGTTCAAGGGACTTCATGAACTCCCAAAACCCAGTTACATATTAAAGTCTCCACTGACCTGGGTCCTTCCAGGCAGCAAAGATGAGCTTAGGAATGAAGATTCAGGTGAGACTATGCAGAGTGAATGTTGCTACTGGAACTTCATGTGCTTTCAGTGTAGGGAAAGAAATGTGGGGACAATAGCACGCACTCTACTCACCCTGATGAGTTTTGCTGAGTCCTGCAAAGATGTCTTACATCTGAATGGAAATACTTTGCGTATTTCACATGAACAGCAGTTCCTGAAGAAAGAGAACATTGACAAAACAAATTCGGGGGCTTGAGAGATGGCTTAGCGGTTAAGCGCTTGCCTGTGAAGCCTAAGGACCCCGGTTCGAGGCTCAATTCCCCAGGACCCACGTTAGCCAGATGCACAAGGGGCGCATGCATCTGGAGTTCGTTTACAGAGGCTGGAAGCTCTGGGGAGCCCATTCTCATTCTCTCTCTCTCTCTCTCTCTCTCTCTCTTGCCTCCTTCTCTCCATCGCTCTCAAATAAATAAACAAACAAAAAAATTTTTAAAAAGTCAGCATGTTGCACCAATATCATCACATTTCACACGTAAAAAAAAAATATGAAGTCAAAAGAGCAGGGATTAAGTTTATATTTAAGTATATTACGGAGGAGTTATTATATTTCATTTTAATGTTTTTAAATTTGTGAATAGTTATATGTACTTCCATAACAAATACAAGTTATGGTGAAGGGATTAATCACAATTTTATTTTTATGTTTTTGCTTAGATCATTTAACATCATTAATAGTCTCCTATCAACTTATTGATGCCTATGTTGCTGTTATATTTTTTAAATTATTTGTTGGGAACTTTAACATATGAACATACAGTAATTTGATTGTGCTCCCATCTCATTATCCTCTAAGGTCCCTCTCCCTCACCCTTCATCCCGTTTTCCTAATATCTTATAAAACACCCCTGTCATTATGTTTCTCATAGGATTGATTTTACATTGAAATGCTAAGTTTCTCAAATATTGTAAAACGACACAAGAATGTCCAGAAATACAATACTTATTACGAAAGATGTTTACTTGATAGGGCAGAGAGACACCCCCCCCCCAACATCAATTGCATTCATAGGAGTCCACACTTGGAAGCAACCTAAGATAAGTGACATGTTGCCATATATTACATTTTCTACTACTAAAAAAGTAACCACATATCTGTGAGCTGGAGATTCCCATGGCCCACTTTTGGAATTCTAACTGCTTTTAGCCAAACTTACAGTGAAATATGTCCAAAAAAACAGAGCCTGTGTGCAAGTGTCCAAGTTTATCACTGCTCTTTTCACAGTAGCTGGGAGAATATTTGGAGAGAGATGGGTAGAGGGCTCTATCATGTAATGCCTCCCATCAGTGACATTGTATCCAACATTGCTCTTTTGATGTAATGGTTAGTCTGAATGATCTCATCAACTGCTACTTTGTGACGGTGGCCAAATGGCACCAACAGTCAGCTCTGAGTGTGACGCTGATGGGACACTGTTCAGCAGGGCTGTGGCATCCAAGACTGTCTTTGGCAGGGCCAAGAATTCTTTCAGCGACCTCCTGGAGTACCTGTTGTCTGACAGTTTGCACTATTGCTATCTTTTGCTATCTTTTCTTGGAATTTTTGGAATTATTATAAGTTTATCACTGCTTATTTTTGCTTTCATTGCCCCCTTATCAGTAATAGGGGGATCCAATTCCCTTACGTATATATAGAGTCACCAACATTTAAACAGGAAAAGAATGTTTCTACAGAAATTTCTGAGGCTGTAATGTTCAAACAAGTAAACAGATTACAGATCCTCAAATAACTAGTTTGAATGAACAAATTTCTTCACACCACAAATGTATATTTCACCTAATGAGACATGTTCTGCACAATGCTATGTTACATGCCTTACCAGTTGTTCCCAAGAAACATTACTTATGATTACAGAAATTAATGGGCACATTTCCTGAACCTACAGATGACTTACTAGAAAAGGACCCTGAAATGCTAGGGAGGAAAAGTAAACATCTTTCAAGTAATCGGGTTGGGCCCACCCAAGGGAGTAAAGCAGAATATGTAACTTTCAGAATCAACAATAGAGTTTGGTGGGCTCCTAAAGGAAAGACATCAATGCAAAATATTGGTTGGATAAATCAACCTTTATCATATACAGGGGCATACATTGATGGAGTAAGGATGGTCTGGAAAGATGGGAAAAGAGTTAAGTATGAAAATCTTCCCTTTATGGAGAGACTTGCAAGGTCAGGCCCAAACTGTAACAAACAAAGAAAGGTCATAGAGAGACAATTAAATCAGTACTGGATTAGAAATAGAGAAATGTACTGTTATTCAGGCCACAAGATAATATTATGTAAAGAGTGGCTAACACTGCCCTTTCTGGGGTAAAAAAAAAAAATGTCTATCACCTTATAGCCACAAGAGCTACCTGCCAGGGCTCTTGGCTAGTTTCCATGAGCCTGCATAAAATATTAACCAGCTTGCAATCCTTGACTTTCTTGTTTAAGATGTTATCAGAATGTCTATGGAGCAAGAGGTTCATGAGTTAAGCAGAAGCAGGAGAAACCAAGGGAAAAGACGATTACTGTGCAAGATTTCTTGGAGAGTAGAAGCTACATGAATAAGTTGAAATGTCTTCCTTGCAAAAATAATAATGTTTGGTAAAAGTATAAATAAAGAAGCAGAGTTTTGCTCTGTGTCCAGTGTGCTTCACCTGAACCACTGGTCCAAATCATTTCCTCACAACGCCGACTCCACAGGTCCCCTTAGAATTCTACAACCCTGCTGAGACTGGACCTCAGCAATTTTGGACCTTGGTAATATATTTTTGCTTTTATTCATTTTTTTTTAAATAAAATCTCTATAGCTCTGGAATCCCAGGACTACTTTTCATTTCCTTGTAATGGTTGGTAGTAAACCTTCATAGATCATGCCTATCCTTTATAGAAATAGTTGGTTATAAAATGCTAATCTCTGAGTGTGGTTCAGGCTTGGAAAAGCATATTTAAGATGTGAGTACATGATTGAGGAAATCTTAGAGCATTAGTTAAAAATATTTACTGTTGGTGTTCTGAGTGGTTGCAGAAAGACATTTCCAAAAGCTGTTAGATCGCTATACAAAATCCCAGCGCTAGGAGTGGGCTGCCTTCCTCTGACGTGTTCTCACAACTCTACCCTAGTGCCTCAGTTGCCTGTGATTTGCGCAGGCTACTGTAAGAGAACTCGATTTATCCCATTGGTTCACCAAGATAAATTTGGGCAGAGTTATTTTTTTTTTTTTTGTTCTCTCATGGCTCTATCTGGAGCGAACAGACTAGATGTTTGTTCACATCTCCCTAGGAATTCTTGTAACACCTGCAGCCCACAACTGGGTCCCGTCTTGCAATAACAGCATTGTGTTAGGAACTTGTCAAGTGATGATCCATTGTTTTGGTGAGAGCTCTCATATCAGATCAGTTCCCAATGATTGGATCGAGCAGCAGGAGACCAAGCCTGTACAACATGGCCTTTTGGGAGGGAGCAGCTTATTTCCAAACCATAACTCCAACAGGTATATGGGAGTATGTCTTCCTCTGCTGTTTTTATTTAATTCTTCATATATTCTAGATGTTAGTCTCCTGTCAAATGATAGCTGGCTCAGATGTTCTTCTGTTTTGTAGGCTGCATTCACTCTGTTGTGTTTTTCCCCCTTGTTACAAATGATGCTTTATTTTAACAAAATCATTTGATCCATGTGGAAAGGAGAAGTCAAACTCCCATGTCATCATAGTTTGGACATGTATGAAAGGAAGATATTATTACTTCTAAATAGCTTTATTGTTTACAAGTCATTAACATAGACATATGCACCTACCACCACCAAAACACTCACATACTTCACTTCACTTCTGGAAAAATGATTCTAAGTAAAAAGTAAAACATAAATTAATACTCTGTAATTTCCTAAATTAAAAAAAATGACTCTTAGAGAACACATTCAGATCTAAAATTTTATATGTACTTATATGGATGTCCAACAAAGAGGACTTTAAGCAGTCACCCACAGATATAAAGGCAATCCTGTGGTTGTAGGTTTAAGGAAAGTGAGAATAATGAATTGTTTTATTATTTCTAATAAATTTGAACTCCGTTTTAAAGCCCTGCATATAATTGTCAGTCATGCATTCTCTTTTCTAATTCTCTTTTTCTAGTGTTAATCAGATTCATTACATTGCTATATTTTTCGATGTCCATAAGATAGTTGAGTAAGATAGCTCACCACCACCAACAAAAATCACTCTGACTTTTTTGGATACCCATTTACCCAGTACCAAATAACCCACAGAAAACTAATAATATGTAAAGCATCTTAATTCCTCTTTTCTTTTATAATTTTTCCATCACAACCCATACACAGCTCATAGCAAACTCTTCTGTTGATGTTTCATCTGAATTAGAGATGCAACCCCGCCCCCCCCCCCGCCAAGGTTGTCACTCTAGATTTCTGAAATATAAAATCTAGAGAATTTTATTTGGACTTTGGTTAGGGGTGAGGTGATTGTTCTAACATAAGGAAGTCTCTGTTTCTGGGCTGGAGAGATCACTGAGTGTAAAGTGTGCTTTCTTCATAAGCGTGAGGTCTTGAAACTGCCTGCGTTTGATTCTTCAGAACCTGTATGAACAGTGGCCGTGGCCACACATCCCTGTAGCCCCAGGCCTGGGAAGGGGAACCGAGACCAGAGAATCTCCCAGACTCATGAAAAACTGCAAGCTCTGGTAGTATAAAAAACTCTGGCTGAAAATAAGAATATTGATTGAAGAGTGAGGGAGTTGGATACCCAATGTTCTACTCTGGCCACCAGTCAAGAACCACACATGCATGCACGCACGCACATGGGGTGTTGCAGTGGCACATACACATGAATGCAGTGCACACAAATAACATAAAAAATAATTGTCTTGCCTTGCCTGAAATTTATATATATATATATATATATATATATATACATAGATGTGTATAGATACATAGATGTGTGTGTATATATATATATACATACATATATTTGTACATATTATAAATAAACACTAAAACAGTCTCTTCTGGAGGATACATGTTATATATGTCCAGTGTTATTTCATAACATTTATTTCTTATCAAACTTTCTTCAGCAGACATAGAGAAGAGATATAGAGAAAAGACATAGAAGAAACCTGCATACCACATATTTTTTAGACAATTAAATGGACTACATTATCAATATAAGAAAATCTATGCCAAAAATTAACTCTGCAGGGCTGGAGAGATAGCTTAGTGGTTAAGCGCTTGCCTGTGAAGCCTAAGGACCCCGGTTTGACGCTCAATTCCCCAGGACCCACGTTAGCCAGATGCACAAGGGGGCGCACGTGTCTGGAGTTCCTTTGCACTGGCTGGAAGCCCTGGCGCGCCCATTCTCTCTCTCTCTCTCTCTTTCTCTCCCTCTTTCTCTCTGTGTCTGTCGCTCTCAAATAAATAAATAAATAATTAACACTGCAATCTAAATTGACTTGTTTATGAAAAATAACCAGAATACAGAATTCTTCATTTCTAAAATTATACAGTACCGTACCATATTTTACTGATAATTAGGTAGCACTGATCACAGGACCCATGACATATGTTTCTATATCTTTCCTACTAAACCTAATTTATTTAAAACAGTCACTCACTTTATACAATCCTTTACTATTTTACCTTTACCAACCATACAAAAATATTAATAGCATAATAACACAACAAAATTCGTGCCTAATAACTGATTCATATACATATATGTGTTATATCTTATGTGCTTATTATAAAATCTAGAAAAGTTTATTTGGCCTTTGGTTAGGGGCTAGATAAATAATCTACTTAGATACTCTTGCCTGTTTGCCTACAGTAATAAAAAACCTGAGTATGGGCTGCTTAGAATGCATTATGTTTAGAAAGTCTTCATTCTAAACACACAGACACACACATCATATATGTACATATATAAATATATGAAGGGCGAGAGGGAGAGAGAGAAAGAGAGAGAGAGAATGCATGCACTGGGGCCTCCTGCCACTACAAAAGAACTCCAAATACATGCACCACTTCGTGCATCTGGCTTTATGTGGGTACTGGGGAATTAAACCCCTTGGCCTGAAGGCTTTGCAAACAAATACCTTTAATCACTGGGCAATCTCTGCAGCCCTAAACTTATATTTTTTTAAATCATTAATTGAATACAAAGGAACACAAAATTCATAAATACAAGAATTTCCAGTAAACTCATTGTCCTCTGGTAGAATATATGAAATGACCCCTGGAGTGGTCCAGGAACCTGAGGCTTTTGTGTCAGAACCTGCACCTCAGCCACCATAGCAACAAAAGCCAGGCCTGCCTCATCTTATCATTTCCCAGAATCAGGACACAGGAGTGGACAGCAGGAAAGAGAGTTACCATAACTAGTGCAACCAAAATAGTCAGCATTTTTTCCATCACAACTGTCCAAACTTCTACAACAACAGACAGAAAGAAAGTGATATAAAGTAAGAGGAAGGCGATGATGACTTGCAAGGCTCTGATGTGGGCCATGGTGCTGGCGTTTCTCCATCCTTGAGCATTGTGCTGCATGTTCCTGAGATGTTTCCACAGGGAGAAGATAAGTAGAAGAAAAATGGTTGAAGATATACCAAAGGGTATTAAAGTGAATATTAAGTTTGGGAATAAAATGAGCCTGGAGTATTCTGCAAACAACCTTGAGCTGGAGTTATAAGACATGTCCCAATTAGATTTATAAATCCAGACATCAATGTTGGCGATTAGCAGTACAATATTTATACACAAGAGGACCAGAGACATCAGCAAAGTCATTGAAATCAACTTTGTTACTCTCCACTTTAGATAGAAGAAAAGAGAATTAGAAAAAATGGCAATCTTGAGAAAATAAAAGATGCTAAGACCTGTAGCAAGCCAGATGCTGAAATGGTTGGTCACTGCCCAGGAGATATGAAGTATTCTTAACATATTTCTTGTCCTCAATAAAAGTGGGTAAAGTATAGACACCCTCCAATCTATGACTAGTGTCAAGAGCAGAGTCAGTCTGGAGATGGCCAGAGCAGTGAGGATTTGATCCACTGAAGTGATCTTTTTTCTCTTGACCCAGTCCAGGCAGTTCACCATAACTATGAATCCATTTCCTAAAATTCCAATTATGAATTGTGCAATGAAAATGATTGTTAATGTGATAACCAGGACACCATCCATTTCTTCGAAGACAATGCCTCAATGTTTATTATCTCTGCTGAAAATTTCTTAATGCATTCATCGAAAATGTTGCATAGATCTATTGAATAATATCTTCCATGTTAAAAAATGATCATATGCCATATCACACCAGCAAGCATCAAGATCTGTTAGAGATGTACTTAGCTTTATCATAAAAATCTTACATTTTCTCTCACAGTTTAGTGGAACTTCATCCAGATTCTGTCTTCCTAACACAGCATCCCCGAGTCTTCTCGCCATAGAACATGAAGGAAACATAGATTTCTAGGGTGCTGATATGCAAATAAAGATAAGATCATTTGTAACTTTGGCTATTTTTTCTATTTTCTCCGTTAATCATTTTAGCTGAGTTTTAGGATTTAGCACTACAAGACAGACAGATTTCTGTCAGAGTACTTGATGACCCACCAAAGGTTAGTGGTAAGACCCTACTGCTGAAGATACCTTATGTGATTGACATGCAAATTAGAATGGCATGGCTGGAAGTTGGATGAGAGTCAGTCCCCAGACAGTCAGCGCGTCTAGTGCCAGAAGGTGCTACATGGGCGACTGGGGGAAATTGACCAATATCTATCGAAGCAACGCATGGTCTAACCTACTTAGCAGCAAATAACTTATTGTGATGCCCACACAAGTGCAGTGGTGGCACACAGCCATGGTGGGGAACCAACTGCTCTCAATTTGGCTAACTGATCCCCTCACTGGTATGGGACCCATAGCTGGAGCTGGGAAACAAGTCAGAATCATATCCAAACATAAGCCCACTCTCCAGTATCAAGCTACTATCAATTGTGGGCTACAAGAGGGCCTACACCTATTAAATTCTCTATAAAAAAAAAAAGTAAGGGTTATCTCATTTGTCCTGGTGCTAACTTACTCTCCGTACTACAAAATCTTAAAGCAAATGAAAAGCAATAACAGAATCTATCCAGCTCATATGACACTTCCTAAGGACTGAGTTACTTTGAACACTTGAACATTTAGTTTGTGAAGGAAAATATGTCTATGTTCCTCAAAGTGCTTACTAAAAATACTAAAAATTATATCATCTAATAATCTTGCATGATTTTTAAAATGTATAGTCGTGAAAATAACAGATATTTAAGATTTCATTGTGTAAAAAACATGCATACTCACATTTCAACTCTCTTTTACTATCACATACCAACAGACATTCCTAACATGTTACTTTGATAAATTAAGTTAACCTTTTCTTCAACATATATTATTCATCTATCCCATTCTTAGTATTATGTATTGAAAAGTAACCCCCATTCACACTGCATAATATTGGTTCAATCAACAGTCTGTCAAAAAATCTATCAAAGTATAAGAGAAACTAGTTGGAAAGAGAAGGGGGGTTCAGTGGAAGGGAGACAGGGCAAAGGGGAAAGCAGAAGGTAACAGAGGGGATAATGATCAAAATACAATATATGTGCATATAAAAATCATCAATAAAATGTTTTAAACATACTTTCATGTATATATCAGAGTGATAAATGTAGGTATTTGTAAGCTTGGACTATGTCATCCTTGATTGCGAAAGGAAGGAAGAAACATTCCTGTTGTCACATGAATCAGAAATGTGGATGAATCCACAGATCAAATACCTCTGTCTCCTCCATACCAAGAAGGTACCATCTATTAGTAGCATAAAGCTCTAGTTTCACCCACCTCTCCTAGCAATATCTTCTCCATGACCTTCACTCGAGACAGCATGGTAGAATATTCTAGCTAGTCAAAACAGAAAGCAAACAGTGAAGAACAATGGCTGCTCTTTAAAGACTAAATGAAGGAAGAAATAGCCACCAAAGAAGGTTTTAACTCATGCATCGTCATCTTCTGATGGCAGAGAAGCCATTGCACTCCATCATGAAGCGCTGACCTACCCGCACTCTCCTGAATCTAGACAGAAGAAAGAGGAATGTAACACACCTCAAAACTGTTCCAAATGCCCCAAATTTGGGGCACAGACATGTATCTTAACAGCAGGTTGAGATAATTTTAAGAAAATTCTTAATAAGCATATCATAAACTTACCACCAGCAGCAGCAGCAAAGCAGAATGAAGTTCCCTTGGCTTGGCTCCTTCAAGGTACCCAGAAGAACTCAGGGAAGAGGCCAGAGAGAAATGTACAAAGAAGTCACCATGTGAAGCTGTGTGGAGTGAGGGCTGGTACTGGAATTTCGTGGGCTTTTAGATGACAGGTAATACATGAATCCCCAATAAGGGATACATTCAACTGAGGAGATTTTGTTACACTGGAGCTCCTTACATTCAGGACTGGGAACACTTTAGGTCCCACGTGAACTATAGCTCCCAGGAAAAAGAGTGCAGGTGAGACCAGATGAAAATGGC
The DNA here is from genome assembly GCA_036346955.1 of Dipus sagitta. Lineage (NCBI taxonomy): Eukaryota > Metazoa > Chordata > Mammalia > Rodentia > Dipodidae > Dipus > Dipus sagitta. The sequence goes on along the minus strand of CM070789.1, from coordinate 26,124,068 downwards.
ACCAAGGATCAAACCATGCTTTTCATATGTAAAACAAAGTAAAAATCATTTCCTGAAAGAACACAATGATTATATACTTTAATGTCAGCATTATATTTAAAGCTAGTGCATATCATATATTTTTTTTCCATTTGTAGTATGTTGTATGTAATACCTAAAACAAATGTGTACAATAAAAAAGGGCTTAATCAAACATAATTATATCATGCACTTTTACTTAACATCATTTAACATATGATAATCCCTTTTTATTTATATATCAATATCTATATTTGTTATTTTTTTTGAATGAAACTATATCAGATCCCAAACCACAGAGCCCAGAATTAAACAGAAATACAAACAAAAATATCACTGAAGGCAGTTCCTTCTGCCTAGAATTTTGATAGCATCACTTAAATATCCCTTTCCCATTTAATGGTAAAATTATGGTTTGCAATGTGAGTTAGTTAAGATAGTAGTTGATAGACAATTTTGAACAGTCAATCACCTTTTCATCTTTTATTCTCACCAAGGGAACTATATAAAATAACCAAGGTCAGAATACCTTATTGTAAATTGATGTATTGAGCAAATGGGTTATTTGACATTTTTGCATATTTAGAACAACAAATATGACCGAAAGAGACCAAATGGTACTGTGTGAGTGATGATATGGACCAGAAGAGGCCAGCAGCTTGGAAAGAACATGTGTAAACTCCAGTGTTCTTAGGTCACTAAGAATGAAGACTGGACATTTCAGAATGCCAGGCGCTCCTTACGGCTTTCAATAATATCTGCCCTGATGTAGTTATTTGCCTATTTCTCAATGTATTATTGAGATGCACAGATTTGGTAGCTGTTAATACTGTCACTTGACTTCCTGACATAGAACGTATGTGACATTATTGTAACTAGAGCAGAGAGGAAACCTCCGAAACTCTCCCTTCTTGGCAAATAATAAGGAGCATATAACACCTTTAAAAAAAAAAAAAAAGAATTAATGTCTACCACCACAGAACTTTGAAATTCAAAGACAATGGTGCTCCTCAACATACCCCTATTATATCAAGACTGCCTGTAAGGAAAGTGAAGGAGAAAAGCAAAGACAAACACTAGACATGATCTCAACAGACAGACTATTTACTGAAGCACAGTGGCAAGGGGCAGCAGCCTTCCCTCAGGATGGAGGCTAAAACCCTGAGCTAGGCTGGGTTTCAGGCTTATAAGGAGGATCCTAAGAAAAACAGACTATACCAGGTGCAGTAGTAGATAAGGAATTTGTAGCTGTTTGAGTCCTTACTCAGAATAGGCTTCTTTGGAAAGAATTGTCTAAGGGAGGATACGCCTGAGGGTTTCTGTTCCTTCAAGGCCTTCTGAGCTAAGGGAAGTACATCACTCAGGGGAGCTATCAGGCTTGTCTGGGCCTGAATGCCTCTGATATTTCTTCAGGGCTTTCTAGTCTTAGCAATAGTTGTTAACCCTTTGGTTCCCTCTGGCCTTCAGGGAAAGCTATTAACTCTTCACTGCTCAAACCAAAAACAACATAGCTTCAATGAGGTTTATCTCTAACATGAATGTCAGTTGTAAATTCTGAAAAATGTATGGTGTCTTCAATGATTATGTTTGGGTTAATAACAGAACAGACGATTACTCCTGTTTGTAATTTGGAGCTGCATTACTTCTGCTCTCAATTTCATTAATATATTGTAAAACATTATAATGTATAATGATAATATGCTATAGTAATAACTATAAGGATGAAGTTCCATGTTCTATAAGTATTGTGAAATATACTATAACAATTCCAGAAGTAAATACTTGTAGAGGAGATATATATCTGATAAGGTAGAAGGTCTCCAACATAAGTAACATTTTTTAGAAATCCAATTGTCTAATTCGTATTTGGAAATGTCATAACTAAGATAAGTGGCATGTTGCCCTATAATATATTTTCTATAACTAAAAATGTGATAATATGGCTGGAGAGATTGCTCAGTAGTTAAAGGCACTTGTTTGAAAAGTATGATTTCTCTGGTTTGGTTCCTGAGTACCCATGAAAAACCAGATGCACAAAGTGGTACCTGCATCTGTAGTTCATTTGCGATGATAGGAGGCCATGACATGTTAATTCATTCTCTTTCTGTCACTCTCTCCTGAGGCTTAAGGCACTTAAAAACTTTGTGAGTCTTAATTAGTCTATCTATGTTTCAATTTCCCCATTCTTCTATTTGCTTATCCCAGCCTCTGTTCTTTTATTTGTGTGTGTGTGTGTGTGTGTGTGTGTGTGTGTGTGTGTGTGTGTGTGTGTGTTTTCTTTATTGGTTAGTTTTGTATTCAGCAAATACAGTCAGTTTTGTACCATTATTAGGCTCATCTGTGACCTACCCCCTCCCCTTAGCCCCTCCTTGTTGAGGTATATGGGTCATGCATTGTGGAGTTAGCCCACGGTTATGGGTAAGACAAATGTCTCTGCATATCATGACCCAACATGTGGCTCTGACATTCTTTCCGCCCCCTCTTCCGCAAAATTTCCCTAAGCCATGTTGGGTTCATTTTCGATCTGCTTCAGTGATGAGGTGTTGGGGGCCTCTGAGGCTCTGGATCTCTGATTTGGTAGGAGTTGATTTTTCTCTGTGCTGATCTCCTTCCCCCTTGTGCTGGTATCCGGTTCATCAGGAAAACAGCCCCCTTGCTTGTTTTGCCAATTTTTCTTAGTTTCAGCCAGGGCCCTTTTGAGGTATGATGGGGTGGCTCTCTCCTTAGGATCTACATCTATCTGAAAAAGAGAAGCAGATTCTCCAACAGAGAGTAAGTTAGCACCAGGACAAATGAGATAACCCTTACTTTTTTTAATAGAGAATTTAATAGGTGTAGGCCCTCTTGTAGCCCACAGATTGATGGTAGCTTGATATTGGAGAGTGGGTTTACGTTTGGATATGGTTCTGACTTGTTTCCCGAGCTCCAGCTATGGGTCCCATACCAGTGAGGGGATCAGATAGCCAAATTGAGAGCAGTTGGTTCCCCACCATGGCTGTGTGCCACTATTGCACTTGTGTGGGCATCACAACAAGTTATTTGCTGCTAAGTAGGTTAGACCATGTGTTGCTTGGACAGATATTGGTCATTTTCCTCCAGTCGCCCATGTAGCACCTTCTGGCACTAGACACGCTGACTGTCTGGGGACTGACTCTCTTCCAACTTCCAGCCATGCCATTCTATTTTGCATGTCAACCACATAAGGTGTCTTCAGCAGTAGGGTCTTACCACTAACCTTTGGTGGGTCATCAAGTACTCTGACAGAAATCTGTCTGTCTTTTAGGAAACCTTGTAGGTCTCTCTGATCAAAAGCTCATTGTGGATGATAGCCCCATGCTGGTTCTGGGAGTTACAGGTCAGTGCCCACTAAGAAAAGGAGGAAAAAGATAACTAATATACAAGAGTTAGAGAGAAGAGGGGGGGGAGGGAGAGCGAGGGAGGGAAGACTATGCCATGGAGGTCATTTTCTCCTTCTTTCATGTCCATGTCACACCAGTTGGTTCCTAGCTCTGGCCCAATAGATACTATATCATATTTCTGATTTTAGAGGAAATTCTTTCCTTTTTCCCCATTTGACATATTTCTATATACTTATTATATATAGTCTTTCTTATGTTGAGAGACGGCCTTTTAATCTTAAGGCATAACTACATCCACACAAATGAGCACACTACACATACACCAAAAATCTCTAGGCATGATTTCTATAATTAATAGGGTGTAATGTTAATCTAATTGACTCTGGTCCAACTCTAATATCACTGATTGAGATGTAGCTTCCTAGCCTAAAATTGCACCTGTACCTAGTATGCAGATGTATAGTAAAATTATTTTCGTATACATTCTGTGACCAATGCCAAACAGAAGACACTACAACATGTAAAAGGATGAGCTGAGTGATTTTTTTTGTGAAAACTCTGAGCTCAAAACAACACCAATGTATATAATTTACTGCCTTAGCTTTCCTTAGTAAGGAATTCTTCCAAACTGATGTTGGTATCATAACGGAATCCTTCTTTGCCAGCATGTAAATGAAGTCACTTTCACTTGCATGACTTTACATGTTTTTGCCTCATTTAACATCAGAAAGGTTTGATCTCATGAAATTTGCATATCAGCCAGTAAAATTTTTAAGTCCAATACACGTAATTTGCACAAAGGGATGGAAATGTTTCCAGTACTGTGACTGTATATTTATACAGTTAAAAATCATCCATCAAATTAAACATTAATGCAGAAGATTAAAACATAATTAAATATAGCCCAGTGTTTATAACCAAAGCAGTATTAGTAGATGTTTTCTTTTTCCCATTTTAGCATTTTACTGATATTTCTCATACTGGTTCCTTTACCAAGTGTAATCTGAAAACCTTATAAACAAATAATGACTAAAATGCTACCAAGCTGAATTTATAAGAAATTATAGCAAAACAAGTGAGACACAATACTCAATTTGATTAAAAATTGTGCATATAAACTGTATTTGTTCGTGAGTTGCACACTAGTACATTATAAATGAATTTTGTAAAAGCTGGTCTTCAGGATATTACAAACCAAACTCTGTAAATCATATTTCTAACATGTGGTTGACTTAAGCCACTTAAGTCAAATATTATCCGCTCTCACCTATATTCCCCCAAAGATACACACTGTACCTGAGGAAATGCAACCTGGAGTGAACACATTTGGTTTTGCTTGGTCCTATTGGCCAACCCCTTTACATCCTTTTTACCCCTATGATTTTCTATTTCTAACACACATATGACAAGAACACCTATCTTTTCTAATATCACTGGATTGTTATATGTAAAACAGAGTTTTTCAGCAAATCTTGTCCATATGACATCTCATTTTAAAATATTCATTTTTACACTCAATTTTTATTTATTTTTAAATTTTTGCTTGTGTGGATCTAATGCAGTGGGGGTTGTGAGCACGCAGGTGAGCATGTGGTGTGTGTGTGTGTGTGTGTGTGTTGTACATATGTGTATAGGCCGTTGTGCGACCTCATATGCTTGTCTGAAATGGGAGTCACTAACCTGTGGAGACCCTTTTCTATCTGTCCTTGTTTTTTTTTTTTATTATTTTCATTTTTGTTTATTTATGACAGAGAGAGAGAATGGGTGCACCAGGGCCTCCAGCCAGTGCAAATAAACTCAAGATGTCACCTTATGCATCTGGCTTATGTGGGTCTTGGGGAATTGAACCAAGGTCCTTTGGCTTTGCAGGCAAGTGCCTTAACCACTAAGCCATCTCTCCAGTCCCTAACTGTTCTTGTTTTGAGCTGGTGTCTTCTTTTACTAATCCTGGGGTTTGCATAATCTTAAAGTTATTGGGTCTCTGCTTCCCTGCAGAACTGAGTTAGAAGCACTTGTGACCATACCCCACTGTTTTATGTAGTATCTGGATAGTTGAACTCAGGCAATCTTCATGCCCTTCTGGGTCCTTGTGATTATGCAGGAAGTGCACTTAATGGATGAGCTCTTTCCAGCCCTATGGACTAAATATGTTTTCAACTGATTAAAGGGAAACTAGCGATGCCATCTTACAAGTAAGTATAACAAATCAAACGCTTAGCTAAGTAAGTACCTTATTTTGGTGATATTTCAATAACTACTCCAGCTTACTCTAGTAGTTGGTTTAATGTTAGACTCAGTTTTACAAAGCTGAGTCCACTTTTCCTTCAGAGGAAGGAAGAAGTATGTGGAGAAGGGGCAGAGGATGGAAGAAAAGAGTGGACCAAGCTGTGTGTTTGTAATGAATTTGGTTGGGTTTTCACAGTGTGATTGCTTTCTTGTATATCTCACTTAGTAAGGCTAAAATAAAAGACTGGTAAAACTATATATTAAAGAGAGTTCAGTAAAGCAGCCATACCCAGCTTTCATGTTCATATGCAATTCAAATTCTAGTCTCTGTAGTACATTTGTGCATTTCCTAAACTAGCAATGTGATCAAGAAAATTCATGAAAGCCTTCTGTTATGCAGTTAATATTTTTATTTTTTAAAAATATTTTATGACCTGACATTATCTTATCAAAGTATTCATTGAAGCTACAATCAAAGGTACTGCAAATTTGGAATCTAATTTTAAGAAAACGATGAAACAATTACATGAAAAAAAGAGTAAATCAATCATTTATTTCATTTTGTGACAATTGCAGAACATTAAGAAGCAAGCACTGAGTTTCCTCTTTACTAAGAATTATTTTTTCTGATTAATTATTTAGATACCCTCCTTAACCATATCTGCATTTAATAAGAAATATTCATATGTGTTCGACTTCAAACACTTGATAAGTCAGTATCAGCTCCCCGAGTTCCATTTGATTTTTCAATACCAATTGCACCCATGAAAGTATTCATTTCCATGGTGACAAACTATTAAGGATAAAAGTCCTTGAATACTCTCCATTCCAAAATCTACAGAGTGAAGGATGGGTGGGATGCTTCAGGTAGTACCCTAGGACCCGCTGCATATGCTGCCATTCTTAGAGTCTATGACTCACATGTGTATGCATGCATAGATAGATAGATAGATAGATAGATAGATAGATAGATAGATAGATATAGATATAGATAGATAGATAGAGATGTAGATAGATATAGAGAGAATATATACACATATATGATAAAGACTTATTTAAAAATCTGAAAATGCAAATTATTTACCAAGAATTCATACGATTATCTACTAGAAAGAGTTTTTCCATTTAAATGATGTTTGTGGGTATCATTCTCCATTTTCCTCTAGTTAGAACCTGAGTTTTCACTGCACAGGTTATAATAAGTTTCGTCCATCTTTTTCTAAACACATTGGTGTGAAGTATACAAATTAAATATAGCAGAATAGATGGAAAGTAAAAGGAAATTAAATGCAAGTGTTTCTTTTGAACTGATTTTCCTCGAGATTATACCAATGACCCCTCCAAGTTCTATGGATCCAACAGCGCCACACTTATGTGCCTGCACTTCAGCCACTGCAGCACCAGAAGCAAGGCCTGCCTCAGTTTACTTTTTATCAGAATCAGGGCGCATGAGTGTACAGAAGGAAAAGCTGCTATAGCCACTCTCACAAATAAAACGATCTCCCACCTCTTCACTTCTAATGCCCAAATTTCTACAAGTAGACACAGAAAGAAAGTGACAAGCAGCAGGAGGAAGGTAACCACCATGCACAAAACCCTGAGGTAGGCAGTGGCTCTGGCTTCTCTGCAACCTGAGGAGTGTCGCCGCATGTTCCTCAGATGTCTCCCCAGGGAGAAGATGAGCAGGAGAAATGCTATGAGGGACACAGCAAAGGGTATGGCCAAGAACATAGAGTTTAGGTACAAAGCAGGCCCAAATAATTGTTGAAGCTCCCTGAAACTGGAATTGTTAGTCATGTTCCTTTTACACCCACCAGCGCTGATATCAGTATGAGTGTGCACCAGAGTGATGTTTAAAACCAAGAGGATCAGGGACACCACCATCACCACTAAAATCACCTTTTTAAATCTCCACTTTAGGTAGAGGAAAAGCGAGTTTGAAAAAATGGCTATCTTGAACAAATAAAAGATGCTGAGGCTGGCAGCAAACCAGATGTTGAAATGATTGGTCACTGTCCAGGTGATAAGCAGAATTCCTGTCATATTTCCAGTTATCAGTGAATTTGGATAAACTATAACTGTCCACCAATCTAGTAATCCTACCCAGAGGAGAAAAATCCTGGAGATGGCCAGTGCGGTGAGGATTTGATCCGCTGAAGAGATGTTCCTTCTCTTCATCCAGTCTACACAGTTCACCAAGAAGATGAATCCGTTTCCAAGATTCCCAGTTATGAATTCCACAATGAAAAGTAGTGTGGATGCACCTTGTAGGATACCATCCATTCTTCTTAAGTCAGTGTCTCAAAGTCAATAATTAATGCTGAATATTTCTGAATTTCCCTAAAATGCTACAAGTACCTTATCCATGAAAATTCAATATTCTCCATACTGAAAATAAACATACCATAAACATACTAAATCATCCGCCAAGCACAACATTTTGCAGTGATTAACTTCTTAGCTTTAGTGTGAACATCTTTTATCTCCCCTCATAGCTCCGTTTAGCTTCATCAACGTCCTGTGTGTCTAACACACAGCAGCCCTTAGTCTTCTTGTCAGAGATGATGGAACGGAGCACTGAATTTTAATATGTTGCCATGCAAATAAAGGTAAGCTGATTTGCAACTTTGGGTTTTTTTTTGAGTTGTCCACATAGAATTATCTATTTACTTGATTTTCAAAATTTCACTTTAAAATTTTAATGCATAGAGACTGAGGAAACAATCTGTACTTTATATTGTACCTGCCCAAGTGCTTAGTTTGTAACATGCACATTTTACTCAATACTCTTCCTACAAACTGTTTCATCTAATAATATTGCAATGTTTCTCCTATGCTCAGTCATTAAATAATACACGTTTGATATGTATTGCTCTGTACAAAGATTCATAAACTCATCAATAGACATTATTTGGATCAAAATCCTCTATTTTTCCCAGTTACTACTCCAGGTTATTCTTTGATTCAACATGTATTCTTAATGTTGTGATAGTGTTTATGAAATGGTTGCAAACTCCTATGAATATGTTGCCATGCATGATGGAGGAGGGGAAAATAATGACATCAAAATAGAAGGGTAACTAGCTGGAAAGAAGAGGGGGTTTTAGTGGATGTTCGTTTGGGAAGGAGGAATAAAGCAAGGTAGTAGGAGGGTGTTATGATCAGGGTGCAGCATATGTATGTACGGTGGGGTTGTAAATAAATTTACTTTAAAAGGAGCAAAAATTCTTCCTGGTATATCATATCCAATATTAAATGCAGGTATTATTAAACTTGGACTCTGTCATCTGTGCACATGGTCCTAGAGGAAACACATGTTATCACATAAAATGCATGTTGAAATGGATAAGGTCATCCGCACAGCAATCATCATCCTCACTCTGTGACCCCTTTCAGCATGATTGAAGAGCCATCGGTCCTCCACAACATCTGCTCCATAATCCTTACTACAGAAGACGGGTAGAGAAGGTACATGACATGACTTCTCACTGAAACAAATGAGCAGAATATTCACGATCATTACTCTTGGATACAAAGAAATAAGCAAGGGGCCAATAAACAGAATGGAACAGAGCCACCAAAGAAGGCTAAAATGCATGCATCATAGACTTCGGGATGGCAAAGAAAGACACAGTGCAGTCTAGTATGAAGTGCTAACCTTCCCTCATTGTGGAAGCAATACTAAGTAAAGAAATTGCGTGGCATATGTCTTGAAACTTCTGACAAATGTGCCATATTTAAGGGAGAGACCTATTTAAAATTTGAATAGGACAGCAAGAGAAACCATTTAAACATAAATTCCCAAGAAGAGAAACTCACATAAAAGCATCCTAGCGGTGTACAGTCTCCTTGATTTGACTACTCCCAGGTAGCAAAGATAAACTGAGGATTTAGTTATTGTGGTGGTTTGATTCAGGTGTCCCCCAGAAACTTAGGTGTTCTGAATGCTAGGTTCCCAGCTGATGGAGGTTTGGGAATTAATGCCGCCATGAGGCAGTGTATTGTTGGGAGTGGGCTTATGGGTATAATAGCCAGTTTTCCCTTGCCAGTGTTTGACACACTCTCCTGTTGCTATTGTCTACCTTATGTTGACCAGGGGGTGATGTCCACCCTCTACTCATGCCATAGTTTTCCCCTGCCATCATGGAGCTTCCTCTCAAGTCTGTAAGCCAAAATAAATCCTTTTTCCCTAAAACCTTCTCTGGGTCAGGTGATTTCTGCGAGCAATGCAAACACGACTGCAACAGTAATGCTGGTACCAAGGAGTGGTGTCACTTGCTGAAAGACACCTGACCGTGTGTCTTTGGCCTTTTGATTTTCAAGAGGAATGTGGAAGGATTTGAAACCTTGACCTGAGAGACACCTTGCAGTGCTGTAAGTACAGCTTGTTGAACTATTCTGGTCAGAGCTGAAAGACCTGAATACAGTAAGAACTACAGACTGTGTCGTCTGGCTTATGAGGGTGAGAAAAAGCTTTGCTTGGACTGGGCTAGAAGCAGTTTGTGTGATAGGCTTGCTGTTATGCCTGTGTCCGGAGAACTTGTGCAGGGTTGTGGTATGTAGAAACAGACTGGTGTGTGCAGAAGGATATGACACAGAAAGAAATCTTTGGGCTGAAGCTGCTCCCCATTCAGCTGCAATTGTATAAGAGATTACAACCACTGAGATTTTGCCAGCTGACCTGCATTAGGACAATGGGAAGAATGCAGTTTTTTGAAGGGGCCTGAATGCTGAAGAGTTTCCTGTTCTTCAAAGTCTGCTTTATTCCTCCCCTGGATTAGCAAATTGGCCCCTACCTGGTATTATGGAGTACAAGAAATGCAGGAAAGAGAGGGTCATTGAATTTGCAACACAGTCTTGTGTTTTAGAAATAGCCATGGGCAATGTGAAGCAGGATTGCCTACATGTAGATCTAATGGAGCTGTGAGGATGAACCGTGGGTTGCAGTGGAGACCCAGTGGAGATGCTGGGACCACAAGATAGCTTCTGAGGAAAGCTGCCTACCACAGATGAAGTTTTCCAGGACTGTGAGTAGCCTAGCTGGAGGGGCGGAATTGGAATGCCAGAGACTTGTTGCTGGTTAGAATTATCGGACTTGGAGGTTTGTCACTAACTAGAGTTGTTGGTCTTGGAGCTACAGAGTTTGATGTTTTCTCTGGTTGTTTTAAATTTTTTATTGGTTGAATATTTCTTTGCTATGCCCAATGCTGTCTTTTGCAGTGTGAATGTTTATTCTGTGCCATTATGGGGTTTTGAAGGTTTTCTTTTCTTTCTTTTTCTTTTCTTGTTTTTTTTTTTTAATTTGGTATTATGGCTCAGTTAAAAGATCTTGGCCTATGGGAATATATGAATATCATTGGAATTGATAAAAACTATGGGGACTTTTAAAGTTGGACTGAATGCATTGTATTTTATATCATGTATGGATATCAGTTTGTTAGGGCTGGGAGTGGAATGTGGTGGCTTGATTCAATGTCCCCCGTTAACTTAAGGGTTCTGAAAGCTAGGTTCCCAGCTGATGGAGGTTTGGGAATTAACACCTCTTGGAGGTAATGTGTTGTTGGACGCAGGCTTATGGGTATTATAGCAAGTGTTCCCTTGCAAGTGTTTGACACACTCTCCTGTTGCTATGGTCCACCTTATGTTGGCCAGGGGGTGATGTCCACCCTCTGCCTACGCTGTCATTTTCCCCTGCCATTGTGGAGCTTCCCCTAGAGCCTATAAGCCAAAATAAAACTCTTTTTTTCTCCCTGCAAGCTGCTCTTCGTGTGGTGATTTCTGCCAGCAATGCAAACCTGACTGCAACAGTAACCTACCAAGACAGAAAGAAACATAATCAACTCTTTAGGTGAGGGTCTGGGGATTATGGGTTACTTCCAGAACTTCACAGGAGTTTAGACTAGGGCCTTCAGAATCTGTGGTGCTATTTTTTTTTTTTTAATTTTCTTGTTTTATAGTCTGGATTTGGTTCTGGAAACACAGGCTTCACAGAATGAGCACAGGCATATTCACTTCTTCTCTGTTTTACAGATTCATCTATAAGATATCAGTGCCAGTTTTTTACAATGTGGTAAAATGTGCTAGAGAATTCAGGTGGTCTGCAGGCTTTCCTTTAAGAATATGATTTTTTTTTTTCAAAGTAGGATCTCATTCTAGCCCAGGCTGACCTAGAATTCACTAAGTAGTCTCAGGGTAGCCTGGGTCTCATGGAAATCCTACTTTTGCCTCCTGGGTGTTAGGATTAAAGGCATGTGCCACCACATCCATAGGTTTGCACACATGTCATATCAAGTTTTTCCAGTGATACCAGCTTGTCTTAATGTTAGAAAATCATGTTTTCATTTATTTAATGAGCTGAGGTACAAGATTTTCTGGATATATGTGGAAAATTATTTGAACATTGTATGTCAAAAAGCATTAAGGAGAATAAAACATAAAATCAATTTCATTTATACTCCAAGAAACACCACATCCCTTTGATAGGGTTGCATGATTAAAACGTTCCATGTTTAACCGACACTTCAACTGACAAAGAGCTGAAAGTCCTGTTTCAACCTCTGTATTTCATTTTTCTTTTCTGATTTTCAGGGTAGAGTCTTACTCTAGCCCAGAATTCATGGCAATCCTCCTACCTCTGCCTCCTGAGTGCTGTGATTAAAGGTGTGCACCACCATACCTGGCTTGCTATGAGGTAGTTCAACTTCTTATTTCCCCAAATCAGAACAAATTACTGCCTTGAAGGATGAAGCATGTTGCTGAGCAGAACAAGGGGATGAGCTCAGTGTTCCCCTCCCTGCAATCTGACACAGTACAGTTGTAAATGACAACAAGAGAGAAGAAAGAGCTTGTAAATCTTATGTAAGGATTGTGCCAGTTCAATCTTCAACACTTTCATGGAGACACATTACCTTAGGATGTCTATGTTAGTAGTACATTAAGAGCAACAAACACATTTGTCAGGAATGTAATAAGGTGCATCAACATTCATGCATCTCTGAAAGGTCTGTAATGTCCATAGCACCTGCTAAGCCCACCTCCAGCAGCACAACTCCTTCTGCAAGGTTCCACCTCCCAAGTCATCAACTGGGGATCAAGCATTCAGATCACATGAGTTTATGTGAAACATCATACTTAAATGATGGATTTAGGATTTCATTTTCAAAAGTGTATTTTTTTCATCTTATCTAGTAGTATGGGAGGCATATATTATACCTTAGAATTTGATCATAGAAGTGATATAATACTATTTTTCTCTTAAAGGGCTTTTTATCAAGCTATTTAAAAATAGAATGGCCATGTTTTGATGTCTTTGTGTCTTTTTGATGTGTATTGTATGAGAGTGTGGTGTGCATTTAGCTTGGCATGTATGTGCAGGTCAGCTTGTAAGTGCCAACTTCCACTTCCTTTGGGGAATGACATCACCTTCTCCACCACATCTATCTTCATTGGGTTAGCTTGCTCTCAAGCTTCTAGAAGATTCTCCCATATCTGCATCCATCCTTGTCTGTAGGCATAATTGAGATTACAAATGCTGGGCAGAGCATTTTAATCCACTAAGCCATCTTAAAAGCCTCAAAGTTGCTATCATACATAGAAATTTACATTTTTTAACAATTTTAAATACCTGTAAATTAGGTCATAAGTGGACAGAAAATGTTTGCAGGATGATTATGTCATATTTGTACAGCCAAAGCTATCCTTCAAAGCTAATACTAATACATAAGATTAGTCTATGTGTTAGTATACATACGTCTATGATTAAATGTAGAGCAAATCTCATAACCTTAAGTTAAAGAAATGTATTTCTTTTCCTATCATAACATTTTAACATTATACCTGATATTTATTCTCTTACCAAATAAAATACAAGCTAAACTTTAATAGTAACAGAAAATTCTAGAAAAATAAGTGGCATACAGTATTGGTTATAATTAATACCTATGCATATGAGATGCTATCTATTTATGATTTAGATAGTAATACACTGTATTAATTAATTTTGTAAATGTTGGTCTTCTGATTACTACAAACTTTAGACTCAACTCTGTAACTTGTCTATCATGAGACTTACTTAATCCACTATGTCAAGCTGAAGCTTCTTTCATATTTCAGAACCCAAAGCATCTACTCTATACTGGTGACAACACAATTTCAAGTGAAATCATTTGGACTCATTTTTACTATTTCCAACTGTCTCTTTCTTTAATATTTCTATTTCTAACAGTGCAAGATCAAAACTCTTGTCTTTTCAGATACCAAGTGTTGTTTTTTTTTTATGCAAAGGCAAATTCTTATCAAATCTTTTCAATGTGGCAATTTATTTTCAAAGAGAAATCTTCATGGTTATATAATCAATCTGGTTTTTTTAGTTCATTGAAGGGAAACTAGAAATCCTATTGCATGAATAAATATTACAACTAAGCATCTTATCTAAAACATGTCTTTTGGGGGGTTAGTTAATTTAGATTTTTCTTTTATTCTACATACATTATGTATGTACCTCAAAATTCATGTTGTTTTAGTGGTTGAGTGATGACTTTAAACTGTTTTCAGGTGCATATCACACAGTATTAAAGGCAGGCTGTTCTGTAATATTCAGCTATTACATCTGTGCTCTTGAAGACTAGAGAAACGACGTGACTCAAACGTTGGATGGATGAGTTCATCTGCACAGTAAGGGTCAGTAAGGGTCCTCCTCGACCTCTGCCTCTGCCTCACCCAGAGAGCACGTCTTCTACCCCTGAAAAAGAAGTACAGATTTGATCCTCCTCTGCACACGCTCCAGCCCCACCTACTACTTCATGATCCTGATTATCGCACAGCTAAGTGAAGGATAATATACTACCTGGTGAAGATGAGGAACACGCATGGTACTATTGTTTCACTTCCAAACATAAGGAGTAAGCAAAGGACCAATGTCAGGATACAATAGTACTTGCAACAATGGCCTTAATGCATATTATAACAGAGATTTCAAGGAAAGACTCAGTGTGAAGTGCTAAGTCACTCTCAGACTCCAAAAGCAAAACTGACCCAAAACAGTGAATGCTATGTACCTTAAAACTTCTAAAAAATGCCCCACTTATAGGGAAAGGCATATATAGACTCTTAATATCACCACAGGAGAAAATGTTAAGGATAAACTCCAAAGAGAAGCACTAACATACCAATAGCAGAGCGGAATGGTGTTGTCTTTGGCTCAGTCCCTTCCTAGTAGCAGGAGGAAGACTATGAGGAATGCAAGCAAGCCTTGGGATGAAGCTGAGTGGGGAGGTCGCTGCTACTGGAACTACATAGGCTTTTAGGCTGAAGACAGGATGTGGGGCTGCAGTGTGGATGTCTCTCTCTGAGGAGATTCCTACATCAGGTTCTTCCTATACAGCTGCACCCAGGGAAAGGCAGTCTTTCCAGGCAAGGTGAGCACAGCACTAAAAGTGATTTGTATTTCAATATTTTCTTCATGGGCTGCTACAGTAACCTCGGCATTCCTGGAAGAGAAGTGGGGTCACATGCCCACAGGCACTGACCACCAAACTGCTCATCAGCTCTTGTCCAGAGCGCTCCCAGGAAGAGACTATTTCCCATGCTTCTTGAGGCTGAAGCTGCTTAGTTCCAGCACACGCTTCCTCCCCTGATGGTAGCCTAGCTTCAGATCTGCAGCAAGTGAACATGCACTGATGCCTCTGACACTGTGAGCAGAAGAAACCCATCCTCCTGATCTCCTCTAGTGCAGTTTTCATAGCAACTAAAAAGCTAATGAACACAGCCTATAATTAAACATCAAACAAAAGCAAAAACCCCATTCTGCCTGCATAATTTTGACAATTTTGACAGTGCTAAGGTAGCACCGTCCTTCCATCATACATTCTGTAATAGCATTTTTCTATCTTTTTCAAGGTAGGGTCTCGCTCTGGCCCAGGCTGGCCTGGAATTCACTATGTAGTCTCAGGGTGGCCTCAAACTCACAGCAATCCTCCTACCTCTGCCTCCAGAGTGCTGCAATTAAAGGCGTGCAACATTTTTGCTCAATTATTTTATATGTGGTGTATTGCAGGCCTTAGGATGCAGTAGTCAATAACGTACAGATTATTTATTTCTTCATGGTGTTTACCTTTCACTGGAGGAAATGAGTAATAAAGAAACTAAATAGGAAGGGCAGGGGAGATGGCTCAGCAATTAAAGGTGCTTGCTTACAAAGCCTGCCAGCTTGGGTTCGAGTCCCCAGTACTCACGATGCACAGGGTGACACATGCATCTGGAATCAATTGCAATGGCTGAAGGTCTTGATGTTCCTCACTCTCATTCTCCCTGTTTGCAAAAATAAAAACTAAATTAAAATTTGAAAAAAATCAATTAAATAAAGAAATGTGGAGATGATGTATCTAAAGTTTTATATGATACTGTTAAAATAAAATGCAACTACCTTTTAGTTGTGTGGATCTCATTTCTGAAACCAAGTTACACATTCCTTTTCCTCTAATAAAAATGGCCAGTAAGGATTGCGTCCACACTTTTTCTCATTTCCATACTTTACATAGGGAACTAGAGTTAAGAAGTGCCCTTTATCTACACTGTTGATTTCATAGCTACAATTTTAATATCTGCAAGCAGACTCACTGATACATGCAATAATTTCACAGAAATTTTTATTGAGCATTATTTTCTTTTTATTATTTTATTTATTTGAGAGAAAGAAGCAGATAGAGAAAGGATGGGTATATCATGGTCTCCAGTGACTGTAAATGAACTCCAGAAGCATGCGCCACCTTGTGCATCTGGTTTACATGGGTCCTGGGGAATTGAACCTGGGTTCTTAGGTTTCACAGGTAAGCGTCTTAACCTCTAAGCCATTTCTATAGCCCTTGAGCATTGTTTTCTAATGTGGACATTTAGTGTATTCCCATCTTAGTTTTATCGTGCATTTGTGTGTGTAGGCACATGTGCATGTATGTGCACATACATGTGGAAGCCAGAGGACCATCTCAAGGATTACTCCTCATGAATACCAGTAAACACTTAAAGAAATATTCTTCCTTTATTTATGACAGAGAGAGAGAGAGGTAGAGAATGTGTATGACAGGGCCTTTAGCCACTACAAACTCCAGATGCATGTGCCACCATGTGCATCTGGCTTATGTGGGTTCTGGACTTCACAGGCAAGCACCTTAGCCACTAAGCAATCTCTCCAGTCCACTATTTTATTTTAAAGTCGGGATCTTTTATTCACTGGAACTCACCAAGCAGGCTTAACTGGCTAGCCAGGGGGTCCCAGTGATCCTCCAGTGTCCACTTCTCCAGCACTGGTTTTACAAACATGTGCCACTTCTATGTTCTCATAATGTTTTTCTTAGATTACATATATGAGAAAGTATGAGATATTTGCACTTCTGAGTCTGGTTTATTCTACTTAATATACACTTTGCCTTACTTAAATTTTTTCCTGAAAATGACACAGTTTTAGGGAATATAGCTAAATGATAGTCTACTGAACATGCCTGCTATGTTTATAATCCATTCATCCATTGATACACCAGGATGATTCCATAACTTGATTACTGTGGAAAGTGCTATGATAAACAGGGATATGCAGATCTGTCTAATGTACACTGACTTTCATATCCTCAGGTACATGCACAGGACTGGTAGAGCTGAATCATATAGAAGTTATATTTTTAGAATTTTTTCTTTTTTCTTATTTATTTATTTGAGAGAGAGAAAGAAAGAGGGAGAGAGACAGAATGAACACACCAGGGCCTCCATCTGCTTCAAATGAACTCCATATGCATGTGCCACCTTGTGCATCTGGCTTACATGGGTCCTGAGGAATTGAAACCATGTATTTTGGCTTTACAGGCAAGTGCCTCGACTGCTAAGCCATCTCTGCAGTCTTATTTTTTGATTTTTGAGGAGCCTACATACTGATTTTCATGTGGCTGCACTCATTCACGTTCCCACTCACCATATATAAGGACTCCTTTTCCTCCACATCACTGTCCTCATTCATTACTCTTTGTTTCCATGGCACCCATTCTGACTACGATGAGAATGAATCCAGTGTTAGTTTTGATTTCCATTTCCTTGATGACTAAAGATGCTGAACATTTTTTTCATATCATTGTTGCCCATTGGTACTTGTTTACACAAATGTTTATTTGTTGCTTTTTTGGTTTAATATACCCATTGTATTCATAAGTGTTGTGCATAACAAATACCTTGGAGAAATAATTTAAAAGGAAAAAAATTGATCATTGTTTCAAAGGTTTCAGTTCATTAATGACTTCTTCATTGCTCTGGAATTGCTGTGAGACAACATCATATGCAATCAAGCAGATCTGCTCACCTCATGACATCTGGGAGGCAGAAAGAGAGAGAAGAAAGGGCCAGAGGGCGCCACGTCATTCCAAGACCAACCTCCAGTGACATAACTTGGGGACTGTTCCTCAAAAAAAAAAAAAAAAGAAACCATACTTTTGAAAAATTGTCAAGTGACTCATCCATTTATTTGATAAGAGACAACAGGACCCAGTGACTCCTTCATAACTGGATTCACCATCTAGAAATCAACCCATGACTACATGGGTTTGGGGGGAGGTACTTTATATACAAATCATAACACTCATAGATTGATTGTTTTGGGAGTTTGGGCTGCTAAACTTTTTATGATCATTATATATTTTGGCTCTTAGACAACTCTCCAATGAAAAACTGGAAGAGATTTTTTTCTCCTGGTCTGTAGATCGCACTCCTGTTTACTTACTGTGCAAAAGTTTTTGATTTTATATAATCTGATTTGTTGATTCTTGCTATTTTTTTCAGCAATTACAATCCTATTCAGAAAGTTATTGCTTCCTGTGCTAGTTTTGAAGTCCTGGTTCTTTATATTAAGGACTTTCACCTCTTTCAAGGGTTTTTATTTTTGTACAAAAAGAGAGATTAGAATCCAGTTTCAACCTTCTACGTGTGGCTATTCAGTTTCCCAGCATCTGTTGCAAAACGGCTGTTTGCCAGGCTGGAGAAATGGCTCAGCTGTTAAAGCCTCTTACTTGCAAAGCCAGATAACCTGGCTTAAGTTTCCTAGTACCCATATCAAGCCAGATGCATGAAGAGACACATGTGACTGGAGTTTGTTTGCAATGGCGGGAGGCCCTGTTTGCCCATACGCACTCTGACTGTCTCTCTCTCTCTCTCTCTCTCTCAACTAAATAATAATAATAATAAAATTAAGGCTGTTTGTCTTCAACATGTAAAGAGGATTAAGTTTCCCAGGTTTTACTAGAAAAACTAAGGATTATTTGAAAATGAAGGGTTAGCAAAACCATACATAATTTCCCTTACACCTTTTTGCAAAATTCTAATATTTTCATTAAAATAAATCCCAAATGGTAATGATCCTTTCAGACCATTTGTATATGATTGAATTTCATCTAGTAATTTAGATATTTCTAGCACATTTACTATATTAGATTTTAAAACTTTAGTATCTGACATGCAAACTTGATGAGCCCATATTACTCAGAGGTCAAGGCAAAGACCTGCAGGTCCATGAAAGAGAATATGTCTTCATTTGCATGCTAGCAAATAAGCACTCGGCTTTCACTCCGACATCGGCTACAAAGAATTTGGGCCTATGGAAATGAGATAAGTTATATGTTGTAGTTATGTGGGGTTAGTTGAGGCATAACAAATTTTTATACAAAATACAATAGAAATTATCCCTTAGCATATGATACTACTTTTCTGTTTGTCAGTGGTCACAGAATATAGAAGAAAGCAATAACTTTAGTGCATATATAGAACATGCATGCTAACAGAACATTAGAGAAGCAGATCTTGATTCACGATGGTGGCAGAAGACGTGGAACTTGACCCCCAGATTGGCTCATCTTACTGGGTAGCACCACTGCCATACCAGCACAGGAAGAAATTATTTCTGGAAATGTTTTCAGTTTGTTCATATCACATGTGCTTTTCTAAAACTTTTTGTTTATTTTTATTTATTTATTTGAGAGTGACGGACAGAGAGAGAAAGAGGCAGATAGAGAGTGAGAGAATGGGCGCGCCAAGGCCTCCAGCCACTGCAAAAGAACTCCAGACGCGTGCGCCCCGTTGAGCATCTGGCTAACATGGGTCCTGGGGAATCGAGCCTCGAACCAGGGTCCTTAGGCTTCACAGGCAAGCGCTTAACCACTAAGCCATCTCTCCAGCCCACATATGCTTTTCTAACATAAGGCAAGTTTACATTCCTAAAATAAATTCCTAAAATTCCTCAATTTAGCTTATTCCTAATATGGACTTTCAACACTTATTAAATCTATAGGCAGTGTGTATATCCCAATCATTTGATTGTCTAGTTTTGACACTGGGAGTTGGGCCCAAGACTTCATACATGATAGGCAATGTTCTCTGACAGTGAGCTATATCTTCAGCTATTTTTAATTTCATTCTGAAAATTCTAATTTTTCTAGTCTTTTATTCTCTTGCTTTGCCCCATTCCAGTAGCAGAAGGTTCAGGTATTTGCCACAGCACAGCAGGTCAATATAAGAAATGAATTTGAGATACCCAAGCCAAAGGTTCAAACCCCAGGACAAGATGGATACATTTCCTATATAGAAATACACAGAGTCATCAAGAGCAATTGACTAGTAAGAGAGAATGATGACTACACAGACAATACACAGAGATTAGGAATACTCATTGTTCCTAGGGGGAACATGTCACAGCCAAAAAGGAGCACACTCCCCTAGACACACACACACACACACACACACACACACACATCTGAAATCAAGTTAAGAAGGAGATCTTGTTAAAGAAAATTGAACTATTACTCATTAGACCAAGTTGTCTGAAGCACAGTCCAGGCTTTTCCAGCGGCCTTTCCTCTGTGTGTACTGTACTCCACCATCTTGTCCTTTCTCCAAGGGCTGCAATGTTACTAGATTAGAGCCTCAGCCTTCTGACCTCATGCAACCCGGAATATGTCATAAAAGTCCTATCATCAAATAAGCCACACTGGGGACTAAACATCAGCATGGGGATTTGTCCAGTGAAACAATTCAGTCCTAACAGACTTTTTTTGTTGTTCATTTTTATTTTTTTATTTATTTCTTTTTAAATGTTTTGTTCTTCATTTTATTTACTTATTTATTTTTCTTTTTTTTTTTTCTTTATTAGTCAGACTTTTTAAATTTGGTCCATTAGAAATATTCTCACTGAAGCCTGGCATGGTGGTGCATGCCTTTAATCCCAGCACTTGGGAGGGAGAGGTAGGAGGATTCCTAAGACTTTGCAGCCACCCTGAGACTACAGAGTGTATTCCAGGTCAGCCTGGACTAGAGTGAGACCCTACATCGAAAAAACAAACAAAAAACCATCAAAAAAAAAAAAAAGAAATGAAAAAGAAATATTCTCACTAATGAGACAGGAGAGACGTCTCAGTGGCTAAAGGCAATTGCTTGTAAAGCTTGAAGGCCCGATGTAAATATCATTATGACTGTCTCACAAAGTGGAACATGTATCTGGAGTTCATTTGCAGTAGGAGGCCCTGGTACTCCCATACACTCTGTCTCTTTCAATACACACACACACATACACACGCACTCTCTCTCTCTCACTCTCTGTCTCTCTGTCTCTCTCTGTATGTCTCTCTCTCTCTTTCTCTCTCTCTCTCATAAATAAATAAGTAAATTAATTAATACATTTTAAAAACAAAAGAAAAATTCTCATTAAGGATAGGTACATAAGAAATGACTCCAGTATATCTTAGTGAAATGATAATTCATTAAGTCTTTGAGGACACAGTTTGAGTAGAAGATCTATAGAGATTTTGTAGATTTTGGTTTGTAGATTCACTTTAAACATGTGAATTTTTTATTTCACAGTACAGGATATTTGAGTGTGGATATTGTGTACCATTCTGTTTGGTGAATTCCCTTTTGGATATTAGTGTTTATTATATTGTGGGCATTTTCTGAATATTAATTTATCTCTGGTAGTCTCAAAGTTATTATAATATATACCAATATGCCTACAAATTTGATATTTGATTAATATAAGCACTGTTATTTATGCACAACTATGATTATGTCACATTATTTTAATTGGTTACAGAAGAGGAAATATATAACCACAATAATAAATAAGAGTACACATTTAATACATTTTTAACAGAAATTTTATCAGAAAAGATGAGCATAGTATAATTATCTATGTCCATTCACAAAGACTTATGCCAGTTATCCAAGTAACTTAATCTTTTTAAAGTTTAGAGCAACTTTATTACATAGCTAACTGTCCAAAATAATAATAAGAAATAATTAAAATAAGCATTGGAACTAATAATTTTTAGATGATTTTTTTCTTCCTGCAAAATACAAAAGAATGAGGTTAAAATGCCAAGCACATGCAATAGTTCAGTAAGACAACTGGCTTGTAGATGGGGGAATAAAAAAAACAAACCACTAAACCGATGATTATGCCTTTTTGAGTAAACATTAACCAGGTACAAATCAATGAGAAAATTCAAATATTTCATATAAGTACCATTATTTTGTTGCATATGTTTTCCAACACATTTGTGGTCAGGCTCTGTGCTGCCTGATCCATTTAACTTTCACCTAACTGGGGCACAGAGGAGGAGGAGAGGAGGACTCCCTTCTCCAGATTGTCATGATGGGTCTCTGCTGGAATTTTTTTTCCTGCTGGAATTATTATGTCCTGCTAGATAATTCTTTCAAAAGCAATGTGCCCCAGTTTCCTCATGTGAAAGTAGTATACTACAGATGCCCACACCTTATTTCCTAGTATCTTGTTCTCATTAAAATGTCTCCAAGAGATATTCACTGCATAAATTTACATGCAAATGAATGAATGGCATTGGTAGAACAAGAAAATCTATGCAAAAAATAAAACTGGTGATTGGAAATTATCTTTTGTGAAAATAAGCCTTAATAAAAAATACTCGTTCATTTCTGAAAATATATGGGGCTCTATCTTACTGAGGATTTAAATGCACTCATCATAGGAGACACGACAATGTTTTCCTCTTGGTCTCACCACTTGATCCTTATTTAAAAAAATTTTTTTTTCTTTTTTCAAGGTAGGGTTTCACTCTAGCCCAGGCTGACCTGGAATTCACTATGGAGTCTCAGGGTGGCCTCGAACTCACAGCAATCCTCCTACCTCTGCCTCCCGAGTGCTGGATTAAAGGCATGCACCACCACACCTGGCTCTTATTTTAAATTTTTTAACTGTGTTTTAAAATGCTTTTTAACTCTTTTCTGCCATATAGCCAATATTATTAACACTATATGAACATGATAAATATTCATGGTGCATGTTCGTCGTGTGAATAAGTGACTTCCTTCTTTGT
Source organism: Dipus sagitta (assembly GCA_036346955.1). Classification (NCBI taxonomy): domain Eukaryota; kingdom Metazoa; phylum Chordata; class Mammalia; order Rodentia; family Dipodidae; genus Dipus; species Dipus sagitta. The sequence goes on along the minus strand of CM070789.1, from coordinate 26,101,093 downwards.
GTGTAACAACTGATTGCGTTCTCTTGTAGCCACGTACGGGAACATGCTGACATTAAAGTACACCAAAAGCACCTTCCTAGTGTGATACTCAATTAAAAGACTACCACGTGAATGATATTTTGTGCTCCTATGTATTAAAATAAAAGTGGACTGTGGTGCAAGTTGAGAACTACAGTGGAGAAAACAATATACATTCAAGCATAAATTATGTATTACTAAAATGATCGATGATTACTGGAGTTCTAATATATAAGCTAGTGATGACATAATAGAATAAAACAGTCATGATTCTGAGAATGTTTCAATTAATGTTGGGTCATTGTAAAAAAGAGCAATTTAGTACTTAGTCTATATTGTTCTTTGTCTCTTATCTAACATATTAGGCATGTTTTAAATGCTAACAATTTATTCTAATGGGTGTCATTATAAATTGTTTTCTTATTTATGACTCACATGCATAGAGGCGCATGCATAAACTGTTTTTGGTTCCTTATATAAAACTTAGAAATAGGATAAGAATTGGCCAAAATGCTGTTATTGGCCTCTATACAAATTTCTGACACTACACTGATAACCTTCCCTGTGTAAGTGCCCTAAGACAGAACTGCTCCTGATGTCCTCTGTTCAGATAGTGCCCATTCCAAAATGCATCACAAATCTCATAAGGTCAAACACAACAAGATACCTGGAGGGTACAGACTTGTAAAATTATGAGACGTGTTGCTTTTCAACCCAGCAGCCCAGATATCAATATGTGAGTTATGACCACAACATTTATTTATTTAGTGAATTCATCTAAATTGTTATATGTATATTTGATTCATGGAAAAGTCAATATTAACTATGTTAAAATAACTCACATAGAAGGCATCAAATAAGCAAACATGAAAATCTTGGCAAATATTCACTTTTTACCATTCTTCATGAGAATGCTGAATTTTTTCTCATGGCTCAGCTGAACTTCATGCAGAAACTGTTTTGCATGACACTGAGCGATCTTTATTCTGTTCGTGACTGATGGTAAAGAAAATTGAATTCTCATGTGCCAACATGCACATGAAATTTACGTATTTGCATCTTTTGCTGTTCTTCTCTCTTCTGCATGTTTTGTCTACTTGAGTTCTGAGGATGTTGCATTACAAAATCCCAAACTACATAAGAGGCAGTAAATATTTAACCACCTATATGTACTTCTTAAATGCCGAGCTTATTTTAATCACCCAAATTAAATCCATAAAAATCACTGTAATTTACTCAATGTTCTTTTCATAAACTCAATTACCTTATCACCTGACATTCTTTCTCAAATGCTCAACATTAAGAATAATATGCGTTTAACATCTTACAGTTTAGAAAACATGCATTCTCACATAGACAGACACATCAACAAACACACTTATTCAGATCCAAATACCCTCTGCTTCCACTTTAGCATTTCAGGATTTTCTTTTACTTTTAGTGTGCACATCTACCTCATGCACAGCACTATACTGGTGACTATGCTAAGAAAAACAGGAACCTACCAAGACTTTACAAAATCAATGTCCTCCTTGCTTAGCTCAAAGATGAGCAGACATAGGGGTGGGGCTGTGTGGAGCGGATGCTGCTACGTGGTGCCCAGCAGGGCTACACCCATCATGATAGTATCCCTGAGACTCACTGCTGCAGCCTTAGAAACACCTCAGCTCCCACTTGAGCAGAAGCTCCCAGGGAGAGACAGTGTTTTCCAGATAAAGTGAGACAGTAATAAATAAAACAATAATCATTTATCCATAATGAGGAATGGAAAGGTCTACAGCGTGTTGAGAACCAGCTCTGACCATGTGTTAGGCAAACTCTTCACTTTATTCCCTGAGTACGCTCAAGAGGGTGGAATTGAAAGCAGGCCCTTCCTTCTTCACTTCTTGGGCTATTGCATTAGTTACTGTTTTCATGGTCACAGAAACAACTTAAGGGAGTTCCAACTCATTTTGACTGGGGAGGCATAGCAGAACAGGCAGCTGGGCCTGTGGTGTGGACTGCACACAGTGGGAGGCCGAGAGGGAGGGGACTCTAGCTGAAATCAGAGCTGGGGCCCTGCCACTAGGTGCCTGTATCTGACAGAGAGAACCCATTTCCAGCAGGCTCTACCATTGCCTAGAGAATGAGTGCCACCAGCTGATGATCAAGTCCGTGACTCTGTGAGGCACATTTTACATCCAACCCATAACATTTCCTTCTGACCCACAGGCTCATGGCCACCCCCTAATACAAAACGTTTTCAGTCTAAGTCCACAATTTCAACAGTACCCAAGTCTAAAGTCTCTCCTGAAACTCAGGGCAATCTTAATTTTCTTTTTTGTAGGGTCTCACTGTAGCCCAGGCTAACCTGGAATTCACAATGTACTCTCAGGCCGGCCTCGAACTTACAGTGATCCTCCTACCTCTGCCTCCCAAGTGTTGGGATTAAAGTCGTGCACCAGCCACACATGGCTTTTTTTATATTTACTTTTTTGGTCAAGGCAATCTCTTATCTATGAGCCTCTGTAGTTTCAAAACTCAAGTTACAAACTACGAGTATGTGATCTCACAACATAAGCATTCCGGTTCCTGGGAAGAGCAGGAGGTTAGCACAAGGAGACAGGCCACAGCAAGACTGAAACCCAACGGGGTAACCATCAAATCCTACAAGAAAATGTTCAGCATTTGAGATTCATGGTGGCATCCTCTGGGGACCCAAAGGGCTCGTTCTGCTCCCTGTGGGAGATGTGGCCTCTCTCGTGAACCAACTCTACTCTGTCAGAACCTACAGCTTCCCTAAGTATACTTCCACATTCCTAACATCTGAACTTAGGGTTTGTGGTCACTGCTTTCACACTTTCAGTGGCTTCATGCAGGGAATCTAAACCTACTACTCATTTCCTGACCTCACAGGATTTCCTTAACCTTAGTGCAAGTCTCCATGAACCCATAGCTCTTGCATTCTGCATGCCTCCAAATGCAGCACCATGCAGACAATGCCAAGTTCTTCTAGATCATCAAAATGCAGCCTGGCTCCCTGTTCCCATGGCTTCAGCAGCATCCAAGTGCCTGGATGAATGAACTTGTAAATTCCTTCTTTTGCCTGCCTTATCCAGCAAGGTATCTATTTTTTCAGGTACTCTCCTTAAAAATAAATATTTTTCAAGTACATTTTAAGTTTCATACCCTAGAACATTTTTTGGTGGGCAAAATGCTGATTTTAAGGCACTATTACTATTACCCTATTACAAAGTCAATGTACAGACAGAAAGAGAAAGAGAGAGATAGAACAGGGGCACCAGGGCCTCCAGCCACTGCAAACAAACTCTAGACACATGTGCCACCTTGTGCATCTGTCTTACGTGGGTTCTGAGAAATCGAGTCCTTAGGCTTCACAGGCAAGTGCTTAACCACTAAGCCATCTCTCCAGCCCATAACTTAGTTCTTCTTAATTAAAATGAAATATGTCAGTGATAAAATCAACCTCAAATGTGAATCTGTACTGAGTGATTTATTTCACAATAAAGTTATTTTACAGTAATATATTTCCGAGTTGCATTTACCAAAAAATAAAGAGAAGTGATTGACAGTCTTTCCTAGTTTTCATACATGCATATAAATATACATACTCATATATTTTTTCTGTGACAGCCATGAGGAAATGATTGCTATAAACATATTTAAAATATCTCAAAAAATGTATTCCCTAGAAAATGGGTAGGGAGCATAAATGCTACAGGTCCCATCCTGTGATTTCTGCTAGAAGTTAATGCCTCTCTTACTGATCCACAGCCAGTGCCCCTGCAATAGAAAGACTTTCTTTCTTGTCTCCCAAATCATAACCAGTGAATGATAAAGAGGAAAGAAGATTCCAGTATCTTTTCAAAACAAGAAAGCCAGTGCAGTGACTATCCTGTCAGAACTCTAGAATTACACAAATGCAAACACAGAGTAAGTGGAAAATACTAAGAAAAAAGATGACTCTGTTGCAAAATGTGTATAGGTGCTTCCGTGATGGAAATTTGGGGTTCTTTGACATGAAATTGAATTTTTGTGGAATATTTATATGTAATTTATATATATTAACCAATATATGGGCCACAGATCTTATTATTTATGAAAACTGCTACATTAAACACAGTCATATTTGAAAATATTGCAATGGATCTCTGATTCATCTTCCAAGATGAATTTTCTTTATATCCTTACATCTTTATTTTCTTTCTTTTGTGTTTATCACATAAAATATGAGGCAAAGTTCCCCTCCTGCCTTACTAGAATAACTCATCTACATTTCCATTTCATATGAAGGAAAATATGGTTGAAGAAATTGGTGCCCTTGAGCAAATAAAATCAGTCACGTCTAGTAGCAAACCTGGTGGTATTATGTTTAGATACTGCCAGTCATTAGGAACCATAATTTTTACTTGTCCACTGTAAGCCCCATTTTTAAAATATGTTATTTATTTATTTATTTGAAAGGAGAGAGAGAGAATGGGCACACCAGGGCCTCCAGCTGCTGTAAACAAACTCCAGATGCATGCCCCATCTGGAGTGCATCTGGATTTATGTGGGTCCTGAGAAATTGAACCTAGGTGGTTAGGCAAGCATCTTATTATGCAGGCAAGCATCTTAACCACTTGGCAATCTCTCCAGCCTGTAAACCCAATTTTTAAAAATTATTTATTTGAGAAAGAGAGAAAATGGGTATGTCAAGGCCTTTAACTGCTGAAAATGATCTCCAGATACATGCACCCCCTTGTGTGCATGTGTTTAAGTGAGACCTATAGATTTGAAAATGAGTTCTTAGGCTTCTCAAGCAAGCACTTTAACTGCTAAGCCATCTATCCAGCCCTAAACCCCATTTTTAATCACATTTGAATGGAAAACAGTTCCACCAAGGCTATTGCAGAGAAAACTCGGTCACCTGAGGAGATTGTTGGTCTTAATGCCATGGACACTGCATATCACCGCTGCTAACAAAGACATGAAAAACATGTCCAAGAAAGTTCTTGACACTTACAGCAAATCAAGATTGCTTAAGAATCAAGCCAGGGGATAACAGATCACTCTCGGTGAACTTACCCAATCACAGAAAGATAATCGCTGCATAGTCTGACTCATTTGTAGCACCTAACCTGAATCTACCCAAGATGCCAACATACCCAGCAAGCATCTTGAGGACTAGACAATAAGGTTGGTGGGGAGGGTGGGGAAGGGGGTGGGAGACACAAATATAGAACCAAAGGGCAATGGTACCATAAAATTCTACATCCTAAAAAGCAGACCAAATGGTTGACCCTTCACCAGGCCCTTGAGGAACACCTGAGCCACAAGACACTGGAGAGGGTATGATGAAGACTGACCTTAATCTTCTACGGCTTCTCTCTCTCTCTCTCTCTCTCTCTCTCTCTCTCTCTTCTCTCTAACACTTTTATATCAGTTATCTTTTTCTTCCTTTTCTCAGTGGGCACTGACCTGTAACTCCCAGTACCAGCATGGGGCTATCATCCACAATGAGCTTTTGATCAGAGAGACCTACAAGGTTTCCTAAAAGAAAGACAGATTTCTGTCAGAGTACTTGATGACCCACCAAAGGTTAATGGTAAGACTCTACTGCTGAAGACACCATATGCTGTTGACATGTAAAATGGAATGGCATGGCTGGAAGCTAGAAGAGAGTCAATCCCTAGACAGTCAGCATGTCTAGTGCCAGAAGGTGCTAAATGGGCGACTGGGGGAAAATGACCAATATCTGTCCAAGCAACTCATGGTCTAACCTACTTAGCAGCAAATAACCTGTTGTGATGCTCACACAAGTGCAATAGTGGCGCACAGCCATGGTGGGGAACCAACTGCTCTTGATTTGGCTAACGGATCCCCTCAGTGGAACAGGGCCCATAGCTGGAGCTGGGAAACAAGTCAGAACCATATCCAAACATGAGCCTGCTCTCCATTATCAAGCTACCAACAATTGTGGGCTACAAGAGGGCCTACATCTATTAAATTCTCTACAAAAAAAAGAAGGGTTATCTCATTTGTCCTGATGCTAACTTACTCTCCAGTTGGAGAATCTGCTTCTCTTTTTCAGATAGATGTAGATCCTAAGGAGAGAGCCACCCCATCATACCTCAAAAGGGCCCCGGGTGAAACTAAGAAAAATTGGAGAAACAAGCAAGGGGGCTGTTTTCCTGATGAACCAGATACCAGCACAAGGGTGAAGGAGATCGACACAGAAAACAACTCCTACCAAATCAGATATTCAGAGACCCAGAGGCCTCCAACACCTCGTCACTGAAGCAGACCAAAAATGAACCCAACATGGATCAGGGAAATTTTGCAGAAGAGGGGGTGGAAAGGATGTCAGAGCCACACGTTGGGTCTTGATATGCAGAGACATTTCTCCTACCCATAACTGTGGGCTAACTCCACAATGCATAACCCATATACCTCAACAAGGAGGGGTCAGGGGGAGGGGTAGGACATGGATGAGCCTAACAATGGTACCAACTTGACTGTATTCACTGAACACAAAACTAATTAATAAAAAAAATTTTTAAAGAGAGGGTGAATGGTATCATAATCCGGGGGATAAAGTACATGTCAGAGACCGGATAGGTTTAACTTGAAGGGAGTAGAGCTGTGAGATTTCTTAACTGATAGTAATAGGTAACTTAGTTGGCCATAGCGACATGTCAGGTCACATGTAGAGAAATAATATCATTGGCCATTAAAAAGGCTAATCCAGCCCAAATATTATTGGCTCTGGATTGGTAACATTGCCTCTCCACAATCATTTATAGTCCATAGTTACACAAGCATGGCTTTTGGGAGTTTCAGTTTTTCTTAAATTTTTGTTTTTATTTATTTATTTGAGAGTGATAGAGAGAGAAAGAGGCAGAGAAAGGAAGAGAGAGAAAGAGAATGAGAGAGAGAATGAGGATGCCAGGGCCTCCAGCCACTGCAAATGAACTCCAGATGCATGCGCCACCTTGTGCATCTGGCTTACATGGGTCCTGGGGAATCGAGCCTCAAACTGGGTCCTTAGGCTTCGCAGGCAAGTGCTTAACCGCTAAGCCATCTCTCCAGCCCTGGGAGTTTTGGTTTTTAGTTTTCCGTTTGTCAAACTTCATTTTGTAGTTTGTGTATGTTATCCCACATTACTCTTATGAACAGGCGAGGAGGCAGTTCTTCAGGAGAATGATATCTCTAAGAGCCATTAGGAAAGAAATGCCTAGATCATGTCACATTTATTAGCCATTATGATCTGTTTATTATCCATGTATGTGTTTTCTTGCATATGATATGATAATTACAGGTGACAAACATTATATTTAAGGTAAAAAAATAACAGTAATATTGGAGTTGGATAAGGAAGAAGGAGTTGTTGGATGGGAGGTTAATTGGAATTTATGGAAATATAAATATAAAGATTTTGTTTAGGTAAGGTAGGAAGTATAAGAGATTAGTATTGAAGCAATATTTGAAATATCTTCAATTATTTTTAGCTTAGATATGATAGAAATTAAGAAATTCACTAATTCTGAAATTTAGGTTTAAAGGCTTTTTTGTGTTAAGTCTTTAATATAGAGAGTTCAAAGATCAAAAAGTCTTATCTTTAGGAGAATTAATGAAATTATATTAGGCTGAAAGGCTAAAACTTTGATTAGTCTTGCTAATTTGTTATTATCAGTTGTTTATTTTATAAACATAATGAAATTGTGTTTTATAGAATTATACTGCTTATATAATACAATGAAATATATTTTATATAATTAGACCCAGTTTTATTTATTAGAATAAGTTTATAGTAAATAAATAAAAGTCTTACCCAATATAAAAACATGTAAGAGTATAACATTTAAGAAACCTATGGTGGGGCTGGAGAGATGGCTTAGTGGTTAAGCGCTTGCCTGTGAAGCCTAAGGACCCCGGTTCGAGGCTCGATTCCCCAGGACCCACGTTAGCCAGATGCACAAGGGGGCGCATGCATCTGGAGTTCATTTGCAGTGGCTGGAGGCCCTGGCACGCCCATTCTCTCTCTCTATCTGCCTCTTTCTCTCTCTGTCTGTTGCTCTCAAATAACTAAATAAAAATAAAAAAATATTTTAAAAAAAGAAACCTATGGTGGTAAACAGGTGTCCTGTGTAACAAAATAAAGGCTTAGTTTTGATTTTTAGGTCACATTCAGATAGAGTTTAAATAAATAAACAAAACTAGTGTATATATATATATATATATATATATATATATATATATATATATATATATATAAAGCCAGGAGAAATTACCAGGACTAATATCCTTACCTGTGATTTCCTACACTCCCGACATATACTCCTATCAGCACATGTTTTGTGGATACACACTAAATTCCCTGTTTTCTTTTAAACTTGTTGACCCATGTAAATCAGAAAAGCCCTATAATAAACTAATGAATGAGTCTAGTGGTTGTTATTTTTTAAACAGTTCAAAATAACGTATACATAATAATTTTTATGATCTGGCTGTAAGCTGGAATTTTCATAGCAAGGGTTGGGCTGGAAGATGACTTCTCACTTGCCAGCATTCAAATGCAGACACATCCTCTCCTCTTCCACAGTTTTGTAGGCATCTATCTTCTCTGATCTCTGAATGATTTAGGTGATTAAGTTTGAATGTCATCTGGTAACATATTGAAGCCTAGTAATTGAATCATTCAGGAAAAGTCTAAATTGACAGAAAGAAATTATCATATGATACTCAAGACTAAAATAAATTTATACAAACAAAAATAGAATCATTAAAAACAACTTAAAGAAGCTTGTGTGCATTTTTTTCATAATTTTATTATATTATTACAAACTTTTCATATCCCATAAGATCTTCCAAATGGATGCTAAAATTGAATACTTTCTATAGTCTTATTATTTGCAAGACACACATACACACATAACACACACACACACACATACATACATACAATGCATGCTTCAACCACAACCTGCATATTCTTTTACTTTCTGAAATATTTCTAAATAATAATAAAGAATAGGGCTGGAGAGATGGCTTAGCAGTTCAGGCACTCACCTGCATAGCCTAAGGACCCATGTATAGCTCTCCAGATCCCACTTAAGCCAGACGCACTAAGGTGAGGCAAGCACAAGGTCCCACATGCACATGCAATGGCTGACACTCTGGGTTGACAATTCTCTCTCTCTCTAAGATAAAATAAAATAAAATAAAATAAAATAAAATAAAATAAAATAAAATACAAAGCATGAATTATTGTCCTATAACTGCCAAAGTTAAAAATGAATCACACAAAGTGTGTGAAATTTAAGCTCCCTTTTCACAATTAGGCCTCTCAGTCCATAATATTTATCAAGCACATCTCTCATGCATAATTTTCTTTCAGAGGCTTCCTTCCTGACACTGAATTTTTGTTATTTAACCACAATTATCAAGAGTTTGATCCACAGTCCTGCAGTTTGCTGTGATTTTCTCTGAAATAACACCAGAGGCTAGATTTTAAAATATTTTATTTTTATTCATTTATGAGAGAGAGAGAATGGGCATACCAGGGCTTCAATCCATTGGAAATGAACTCCAGATGCACATGTCACCATGTGCATCTGGCTCATGTGGGTTCTGGGGAATTGAACACAGGCAAGTACCTTAATCTCTCCAGTCTAACACCATGTTTTAAATACATCCTTAGGAACAACATTCCATCTAATCAGAAACAAGATTTTTATTTATGTCTGTTCAAATCCTAATTTCTTCTCTTTAATGTAGTTTCAAAAACTATGCTCCATGAAATTGATTTGTCCCATGGAATAGAAAAGGAAGAAACTCACTCTACCTCATTCTGCAAAGGCAGAATTACACTAGTAACAAAACCAGATAGAGACACAACAACAACAAAAATAATATCCCTGATGAACATACATGAAAAACTGTCAAAACATAATTTCAAACTGAATTGAAGGACATATCAACAAAACCATCCACATCAATAAAGTAAGCTTTATTCCACTGATGCAGAGATGGTTTGGCATATGTAAATAAATAAGTGTAATAGAGTCACAAATCTCATGACTATTTCATAAAATAATTTTGGTGGCGGTATCCACATACCTGATTCAAAGCTATACTACAGACCCATAGTACCAACAGCATAGTATTGGCATAAAACTGACATGTAGGTCAATAAAATAGAATAAAAGATCTAAATATATGTTCACATAACTATATCCACTTTAACTTGAATAAAGGAGCCAAAAACATACTTTTGAAAAAAGAGAGCATTTTCAAGAAACAGTGCTAAGAAAATAGGACATCTGCAGGTAGGCAAATAAAATTAGATGCATATCTCTCACCCTGAACAAAATTGATTTCAGACAAACCAAAGACCTCAATGTAAGACCTCAAACTCTAAAATGGGTAGAGATAAAAGTAGGGATAATATTCAAGATATAGGCTTATGGAAAGATTTTCTAAGTAGGACCCCAATAGCCCAGGAAATAAGGAAATCAATCAACTCATAAAACCAACAAATATTGTACAGCTAAGAAAAACAACAGCCAAGAGAAAAAGCCATCCTACAGAATGGGTCTTTTCCAGCTGCATCTTTGACAGAGGATTACTATCTAAAATATATATATAAAGAACCCCCAAAAAATCAAAACAATAAAAATTCACACAACCCAAATTTAAGAAATGCACTATTGAACTGAACAGAGAGTTCTAAAAGCAGAAAAATACAAATGGCCAACAAATATCTTTTTAAAATGTTCAACATGTTTAGCTATCAAAGGTCCAGCCATTGTGGAAATCAGTGTGGAGGTTCCTAAAACAGCTAAAGATTGATCTACCATATGACCCAGCTATAGCTCTCCTAGGCATATATCCTAAGGACTCATCTCATTACCTTAGAGATACTTGCTCAACCATGTTTATTGCTGCTCAATTTATAATAGCTGGGAAATGGAACCAGCCTAGATGTCCCTCAACTGATGAGTGGATAATGAAGATATGGCACATTTATACAATGGAGTTTTACTCAGCAGTAAAGAGAAATGAAGTTATGAAATTTGCAGAAAAGTGGATGGATCTGGAAAGAATTATACTAAGTGAGGTAACCCAGGCCCAGAAAGCCAAGCGCCACATGTTCTCCCTCATATGTGGATCTTAGCTAGAGATGATTGGGCTTCTGTGTGAGAAGGAAAAAACTCAGTAGCAGAGGCCAGTAAGTTAAAAAAGGAGATAGAAAGGGAAGAGAAAGAAAGGGAGGAGGGCTTTTATTAGGTTGGTATTGTATATATGTAAGTAGAAAGATTGAGATGGGGAGGGGATATGATGGAGAATGGAATTTCAAAGGGGAAAGGGGGGAGGGTAATACCATGGGATTTTTTTTGTTATCATGGAAAATATTAATAAAAATGGAAAAAAAAAAAGAAAAGTAAAGATAATATGAGATTGTGTCTCACTTTGATCAGAATGTATATCATAAAAAAAATCATGTAACAACAATTATTGGCAAAAATGAGGGGAAAAAAGAGCCTTAATCCAGTGTTAGTGGAAGTGTAAACTCATTCAACCATGAGGGAAATCAGCGTGGAGGTTACTTAAAAGCTACAAGTGGATGTGCCATATGACAAAACTATACCACTCCTGGGCATATTCCCTAAGGGTTCTATACCTCAAAGATACTTGCTCAGCCATATTTATTGATCCTTTATTAACACCATGTAGGAAATGGAATAAGCCTAGATGTGCATCAACTGGTGAATGGATACTAAAGATATGGTACATATGCAAAACATAAATGAAAAAGAAATTATAGAATTCACAGCAAAAGTGATGTTGGGTCATGATATGCAGAGACATTTATCTTACCCATAACTGTGGGCTAACTCTACAATGCATGACCCGTATACCTCAACAAGGAGGGGCCAAGGGGAGGGGGTAGGTCACGGATGAGCCTAATAATGGTACCAAACTGACTGTATTTGCTGAATACAGAACTGACTAATAAAAATAAAAATAAAAAAAATTAAAAAAAAGTGATATATCTGGAAACATTACTAAATGAAGTAACTCAAGCTCAGAAAGACAAATGCTGAATGTTCTCTCATATATGAATACTAATTTGGAATTAATAATCTGCATGCAAATTGGAATAAGAGTCAGTAGAGGGCTGGAGAGATGGCTTAACGGTTAAGCGCTTGCCTGTGAAGCCTAAGGACTACAGTTCGAGGCTCGATTCCCCAGGACCCACGTTAGCCAGATGCACAAGGGGGCACATGCATCTGGAGTTCCGTTTGCAGTGGCTGGAAGCCCTGGCGTGCCCATTCCCTCTCTCTCTATCTGCCTCTTTCTCTGTGTCTGTCGCTCTCAAATAAATAAATAAATAAATAAATAAATAAATAAATAAATAAATAAATAAATTTTAAAAAGTCAGTAGAATCCAGCAGGCTGGAAAGGAGCCATGAGGGGAGAGAAGCCAGAGGACTTAAGGGGAGCAGAAAGATATGTAAGTAGAGAGGTGGACTACTTGATATAGAATGGTTTAATGGAGTAAGGGGAAGGGAAGGAGGGGATGGGTAGAAGATAAACCAAAACTTAAATGTTTTTAAACAGCCACAGGGAAGTCCACATTTTTTTGTTTGTTCGTTTTTGTTTTTCAAGATAGTGTTTCACTCTAGCTCAGGCTCTCCCGGAATTCTCCTACCTCTGCCTCCTGAGTGCTGGGATTAAAGGTGTGTGCCACCACGCCCAGCTGGAAGCCCACTTTTTTGTTAACTAATTGTAAAAATAAAATTAATAAAGATTTTGACATAAATATCCTGCAGGGATGGCTAATGCTGTTCTCAGAAGCCTGTTTGTTTATAAGAAAACTACAATGTCAGAGGTTGGATAATTCCCAGTGAGGGACTGATTTCAGAAGTTCCTGAGACACCTAAAATAATATAGACTATTGACAATGCTCTTGATTTCCCACCAAAACTAGACGATAAGACCCTATTGCTAGAGAAATGACAGGGATCAGTTGTAGCACACTGAAAAATTAGCCTGCTACAGAGCTGGATATCCCTGCTGGCTGGCTATCATAGTGCTGGAAAGTTTGCTGTAGCCTGTTGGAGGATAAAAATCACCAAGAGTCTTACCCAGTGGTGGACACACCCTGATTGTTACATAGCTGGCAAACCAGGCAAGATGTGCCCACTGGTGCAATAAAGGTATGATTGTTAGAGATATAACTACTTTCTCCTCTCTCTCTCTCTCTCTCTCCCCCCCCCCCTCTCTCTCTCTCTCTATCTCTCTCTCTCTCTTGTTGTTTTTTCAAGGTAGGGTCTCACTCTTGCCCAGGCCTGAAATTCACTATGGAGTTTTAGGGTGGCCTCGAACTCACAGTGATCCTCCTACCTCTGCCTCCCAAGTGCTGGGATTAAAGGCGTGCACCACCATGCCTGGCTTCTTCTTCTTTTGTTTTAAAGGCAGGAATGGTGGCTCATGCCTGTAATTAATTAATTTTACAGAGAATCCTCTCGTTTTCCCCTCATATATTATCTCTTAGTCATCTATGTCATAAATTTCTTCATTATTACAGTTAGCATCCTCCCTCCGCCCCTCCCTCCTTCCCTTCCTTCCTTCCTCTTGGCTGACGGAGCTGCTTGCTGTCTTCCAGTGTGATTGAAGACCAGCACAGACTGAAGACCAGTGTCAACTGAAAACCCACATGGATCGAAACCCAGTGGCTCCTCAGGAAGCCTCCAGGCTTTCCAGTGCCATCTGCAGTGCTGGATTGGGACTGCTGAGGCATCTGGCCACTTGGACTGAGCAGCTACCAGGTTCCTGCATTATCGAGCCTGCAACTGCTATTGGACTACAGTAAGCTAATCCAATAAATTCCCTTTTTAAAATAATTCATTCTAGTAGTTCTGCTCCTCTGTTGCAGTCAGGTTTGTATTGCTGGTATAAATCACCCCACCAAGAGCAGTTTGTGGGAAAAAAAAAAAAGAGGTTTATTTTGGCTTACAGGCTCAAGGGGGAAACTCCATGATTGCAGGGAAAGCAATGACATGAGCAGAGGGTGGACATCACACCCTGGCCAACATAAGGTGGACAATAGCAACAGTAGAGTGTGTCAAACACTAGCAAGGCGCAGCAGGCTATAACACCCATAAGCCCACCAGGAGGCTTCAATTTCCAATTGCCATCAGCTAGGGTCCCTAGTATCCACAACACCTAAGTTTATGGGGGACACCTGAATCAAACCACTTCAGAGAGAGAGAGAGAGAGAGAGAGAGAGAGAGAGAATGGGTCCACCAGGGCCTCCAGCCACAGCAAACCAACTCCATATGCGTGCGCCCCCTTGTGCATCTTGCTAACGTGGGTCCTGGGGAATTGAACCTGGGTCCTTTGGCTTTGCAGTCAAATACCTTAACTGCTAAGCCATCCCTCCAGCGCAACATTGGTAATTTCATTATGTGGTTATTATGTGATATTTCTTTATGGATATTTTCTTAATTATACTTTGTCTAGGATAGTGACAATTCTCTAATAATATGTAAAATGTACATTACATGTATGATATGCCCCTATCTAAAACATATAAAATACAAATTACATGACTGCTTTATATACCATGGTTAACATGGGCTGTCTTTTTTTTTTTTTTTTTTTGCCAAGGTAGGGGCTCACTCTGACCCAGGCTGACCTGGAATTAACTATGTAGTCTCAGGGTGGCCTTGAACTCATGGCAATCCTCCTACCTCTGCCTCCCGTGTGCTGGGATTAAAGGCATGCCCCACAATGCCCGGCTTGGACTGCCTTTTAAATTGCTCCAAGGAGAGGGAAATATATGATCAGGTTAATATGATTTTTTAAAATTTTGTGCTTTTGTGCATTTATACCAACTTCTCTGACAATCACCAATCAATGAAAATATTTATTCCCCCCCCCCCCGGTAAGTGTAAACAAACTGCGATGCAGCTATATATGAAATGCTATTGAGCTAAGAAAGCAACAACATGGTTGAATTTCAAGTGCATTATTTTGAATGAAAGGATACAATCCCTAGATATAAACTATATGGTTTTATTTGTATAATATTCTAAAAAGGGCATATCAGGAGGGGGTGGGAAACCGATGAAGACTGTAGGAATCAGTGTGAGGTAAGAATTTCACCACAGAGGGAAGAGGTGTGTGGAAAGTTTGGCCGGCATGTCTGCTCTGTGTCCTGAAAATGAATATGGATGCGTAATGACGAGAGGCACGTTCACACAGGTGTTAAAATTCACGCGACTCTTTCCATTTGGTATTTTGTTTGGTTTGGTTGGATTTTTTTTTATTTTATTTTCTGTTCTTTGGTTTTTGTCCTTTGGGCTCCAGGAATTGCCCCACTTGTGAACACTTGGCAAACACTCTACTAGGGAGCTAACATCTTTAACCTTTGCTTTATAGCTTATCGTGGTATTATTTGGAGAAAAACAGCTAGAGAAGTTGCTTTCTAAGATGATATGATAAATGTATTTATCTCAAAGCTGATGTCAATATGCAGTTTTTTTTTGGTAAAACATTAGCCACAAAGTTGCCATCAATCACCACAATTAATTGACCTGTTGAGTTCCTGGTACATTTCAATATATAAGCCTACTTAAGGATGCAGAATTATAAATATCATAATTAATAAGTAAAATCAACATGATAAATATTGAACATAGCTGATATAATTCTCTGTCAGTAGGACAATATCTGAAACTCAATCTCCAGCACACGTGTGATAGTTAGCACATGCTATTTGTGAAGGTAACTTGAGAACACCAGCCTGAGGAGGAGAAAGTCCTCCAAGGATGATGCAAAAGGCCAAGAATCCCGGGCAGTTGTTCAAAAGAAGCCGAATCTCCATCCTGCTTTTAGCTGAGCTCTTATTCTTTACCTCAATGTTTAGTCTTATGCCCATTTTCCCACACATGTTTTCTTACTGAAGTCCCCAGTCATGGTCGCCTTGTACTTAGAGCATAAGCATGATATTTTTCTTTTAAACAGCTTACTTAGTAAGTACTGCATAACTCTGATCTCTCTATAAAAACTGTGTGGCTGCAGAATAAAGTTGTCAGGTGCATCGAACAGCAGTCCATGTCTCATTTGAGGGTGAGAGTCTTCCAGGTCTCCGGAGGAAATATCTCCGACCCTGTTCCATTTCACATAGACTGTCTTGGAACTTACTGCTCACTTTCCTTCCACACACTGTTTATGCTTTTGTAGGTTTTTGTGGCCTGATCATCCTTTTCTTAGAAAATCTGTATTGATCAGTCATTCCAGCCACCTCTTATCATTTCAGAATCTCTGTAGGTCTTCTGTGATTCAGGACAGTACTTCCATTGCCTAAATTGTGCATGTATACATATGTGCATTATGATTGAAAAAACTCATTGTTTTATGTGGTACTTATTTATAGTAATATTGATTTTATTAATTTGATGTTCACACACGATCATTATTAGTAAAAGTGAAAATTTTGTTTCAGTTCTTAAAATTTTTAATTGTCCTTAATTCATGTAATTATTACTTCAAATGCCCATCCCAATGAATAATTTTAGAAATCATTAATTGTCAGAAGTTAGTATTCCGTGGTTTTTGGTGGTGGTGTTTTTTGGATTTCCGAGGTAGGCTCTCACTCTAGCCCAGGCTGACCTGAAACTCACTATGTAGTCTCAGGGTGGCCTCGATCCTCCTACCTCTGCCTCCCAGGTACTGGGATTAAAGGCGTGCGCCACCACACCCGGCCTGCATATGTTCTTTTGAAATCTTTCGCTGCGAATTCTCTGCTGAGTTCTAGTATGCTCACCTTGGCCTGAAATAACTCATAGATGAGTAGGAAGCCAAGGCTATCCCACATTTGCTAATATTCAAAGAAAGCAGTATTCAGTTTCACTGTTTTGTACTTATGACTTTCAGCTGTAGGAGGTTTGGCTGTGCTGGCTTCAGTTCTGATGTGGGAAGATTACAAAAAAATATAATTCAGCAAATAGGCAGCTGAGTTGAGATTCGTGTCCTATGGCAACAACAGTGAAGGTCACCAAGCAAAAGCAAAGCACCTCTCTGTCCTGGAACCTCCTTGTCTATATATATGTATGGAGAATATATATGTGTGTGTATGTATGGACCATGTATATATGTGTACGTATGGAGAATGTATATATGTATTCTCATGGAGAATTTATGTATGTATGGAGAATACATATGTATATGTATGGGGAATGTATATTTATATGGAGAATGTATTTATGTATATATATGTGGGGAATGTATATATGTATATATATGGAGAATGTATATATGTGTATATATGGGGAATGCATATATATATGTATGTATATATATATAGCCAATGTATATATGTATATATATGGGGAATGTACATATGTGAATATAGAGAATGTATATATGTGTATATATATATGGGGAATATATATGTATATACACATATGCATATATTATATATATAAAAAATCTTCTGTGCCACCAGAAGAGCTGTTGCTCAGAGAAGGTCTTTATCTCCACACACGCCCATTATTTAATCCTTCCAGGAAATGAGATCATTTTCCTGCTCAAGAGGCATGTCCCCTACTTAGACATATAAATTGCACTTTTTCTGTTAGAACTTTCGGTTTGGGGACTTACATTGAGTCATTTTCTCTCTTGGAGTTGATTTTTGTGAGGAATGAGAGATAAGCACGTGGCTTCATTTTTCTACACGGAGATGTGCAGTTTTCCCAACACTATTTGTTGAAGATGTTTTGGTCCAGCATGAATTTTAGCATCTTTGTCAAAAATCAGGTGGTGGTAGTTACATGGACGGAAATCCATGCACGCGCGCGCGCACACACACACACACACACACATCTGTGCTATGTACATGCTGTTTTTCTTACTGTGTCAGGAGTATATATGGTGATACTTCTTGCACTGTTCTTTTCTCTCAGTATTGTTTTGGCTGTCTTTTGTGCTTCCATATGAATTTTAGGACTTCTCCAGTTTCTGTGAAGAATGGTTCTGGAATTTTAATTGGGATCACATTGAATTTGTACATTGTTTTGGCAGGATTACCACATTCACATGAACAGGAGAGGTCTTTCTATTTTCTAGTATCTTCTTAAGATTTTTAATTTAAAAAAATTTTTTAATTGTTATAAAAATTTCATTGCAGAGGTAATTCACTTCCTCTGCTGGGTTTATCTCAAGGTGTTTTTATGCTATTGTGATTGGAACGATTTTCTTGATTTCATTCTCCATATATTTGCCATCTATACATAAGAAATCTACTCATTTTATATGTTAATATCATATCCTGTCACTCTTCCAGTAGTGTTAAACAGCTATAGAACTTATGCTGGAGTCTTTAGGTCACTTATGAATAGAATGATATCATCTGCAAATATCTGATGTAATCCAGGTGATATTAATCATCATTATAAGTATTTTACCCATAAACAAATGGAGATGACTTAAATATAACAATATATGTGTGAGAACTAACCAGAGCAGAACAATTTTGAAGATGGCCAGAGCAATTAGCATTTGATCCACTGAAGACATCTCCCTTCTCTTAATCCAGCCCATGCAGTTTACCAGGAATATGAACCCATTCCCCATATTGCCAATTATGAATTCTACAATACCAGTGTTTATAAATATGCACCAAGTGACACCATCCATTCTTTTTTATAAAAAGAACCAAATTTCTAATACTTTTTCTGTTGAAAAGCCTTTAGTGCATCCAATTTAAATCTCATGTTCATATGACTGTTGAATGTTCCAAAATATCATCCATTAATAGCACATTTATTCAATGCCAAGAAACAATCAGGTCTTCTAGTAAGTGGATTTACAGTAATGTACTTGAGAATCTTTCTATATCTCAGATAACCTGGCTGGGTCGTAGAGACACTGTGTGCCTTCTACAAAGCTTCCTGAAGTCTTGTCACTGATGAAGAAGGAAATGCTACATTTTCATGTGCTTGCATGCGAAAGTCTACTAATTTGACTTTTGTTTTATCTGCATGCACCAGTCTGTCCTCATGAGTTCTGAAGAAGAAATACATCAGAATTCTAACACTAGTATAGACAATGGAAATGTGGCAGTTCCTGAGCAATGAGTGAGGATTTGTACAACTTGCAAAGTTAGATATGCCTAGGAACTGATTCAGATGTTACAGTCAAAGCTCTTTCTATGTAGTGCTGGAGTTGTCTAATCTAATGACCTCTTCTATGCATCAATGAAATACATAGTTTTACCTCAAGCAACCACACTCTCAATAAGGAGAATATTTATAATCAACAACAAAATTGTTGTACTGATTACAAAATGGTGACCTGGACATTTGACCTCTAATATTTTGTGTTTAGGTAGAAAAAGAAGAACTTTTAGAAGAGCAGAGAAATGTAACATGGTTGTGGTAGCTCATGTGACATGAAGTCTAATCCCTGACAGCACAGCCTCACTGATGGTCCCACAAAGGTTAAATTGAAAGAGTGAAAGCTTCAGTTCAGTGTAATGGGTTCATGAGAGAGCAGCTGAAGAGGAGTTATTGTCTAATAGATACTACAACCCAAAAGAACAGTGAATAAAATAGGCAGAGAGAAAATATACAATATACTGCATGCTACGAAAAATATACAAATTAACCAGCCTTTTATATGCTTTTATTGTCATGCATGCCATTTAGTTTAGTTGTGTTTTCACTTATGTTTGCTTTGTTCTTTTGACATAGCTACATCAGGGCTATATTTAGTGATGGTCTTCCTAGTACTATAGAATTGCTGGTGTTTTGACTGGCATTTCAGAAATGTTTCTATTTGGAATAGCCTGCATTGCCAAGTGTAACCAGAAGTAAGAAATTTGAGCAATTTGTATATTTAGTGTTTTGTTTTAATTTTTGTTGGCTTATTAACCCTTCTACAATTCCTTCCTCACTAACTTCCCTCAAAAATTCATGCATTTATTTGCAAAATAAATATCATTTCACAACTGTTATAAACATTTACTTATATTGGGATAATAGTAAATAAGACTGATACAATCTACTGAATGACTTTATTTATTTATTTATAAGCAGAGAGGACATTAACAGGAACAAACATCAAGGAGGCAATAAATGGTATGGCAATGGCTAGGGTAAATAGAGTCAAACTGTGAGATTTGCGGTGCCATTCAATTGGATCGCCCCAGTCAAGTGTCCTTCGTGTACATTCTCCTGCATTGCCTCATATATATTTGTCATCATGAGATTAGCAAACAAAAGGACCAAAGTCCCCAAAAGGACAGCCACAATGACACTCTTCATTTTCTGCTTAAGGTGAAGAAAAATCAAGTTGGAGAAATTGGGTATTTAATTAAGCATATGAATAAAACTAATTAGGAACTGGAGAGATGGCTTAGAGGTTAAAGCGCTTGTCTGAAAAGCCTAATGACTTGGGTTCATTTACCAGTACCCACACAAAGCAAGACACAGTTCTTTTGCAGTGGCTGGAGGCCCTGACACACATATTCTTGTTCTCTCTCTCTCTTCTCTCTCAATGCTTGCAAATAAGTGAATAAAATATTTATAAAAATAATAATTAGTAAGCCGGATATAGTGGTGCATGCCTTTAATCCCAGCACTCGGGAGGCAGAGGTAGATAGATCACAGTAAGTTCGAGACCAACCTGAGACTACATAGTGAATTCCAGGTCAGCCTGAGCCTGAGACCCTACCTTGAAAAACCAAGAATAATAATAATAATTAGTGTACACTGTTCTATGCAATTTATCTAAGCACAATATATTATGAAAACTTAAGATCATTTAACGTGAACACCAAAAGTATACATCATTTTACAACTTTTTTTCTTGTGTATGTATGTGTTTGGGCTATGTGGTGTGCTATGTTTGTGTGTACACATAATGTAGTGTGTGTGTGCATGTGCCAGACACACATATATGTGCCCGTGTAGTGGCCATTTTGCTCCTCAGCAGTGGGTGTGCTACTCAATGTTTCCTTCTTTGACTCAGATCCTGTTAAAATTTCTCAGAAATACATGTAGCAAAGATATTAAATCATGTGTTTTTCAATGAATGAATATATGAAGTAATAATTAGGAGAAAAACAAACGGATTCCTATACATAACCCTTAACTTTGAAAGGATTTCTTTATAAAAATAAATTATGAGTACATAATTCTTCATTTCTAAAAATATATATAAGATAATATATTACTGAAAATTTATTAAGGCCAACATAAGAGACATGATTCTGTTATCTCTCCTGCATTTCAACTATCTAATTAAAATTTTCAAATATTTTCCTTAATGAATTTTGATTACTGTCACACAACTGTATTTTTTCATGTGCTAGTAACTAAAGTTCAAGTTAATTACATAGTTGTAACATATAAATTGCTCTAAATGTCTTTTCTAATAGCAACATTGTTGTTTTTCATCTAAGTAAAAGAAGAATATAAAGCAACAAAATAAGAATTTCACATTATGATATTCATTAAAAAGACTATTATTCAGTATTTAACATGTTGCATTTTAAAATTAAAATGGACAAAACTATAAATGTCTCTTTAGGATCCACTTCACATGTGCTTGTATACACACATATATTATACATTATAAGTTTTACATTTAAAAATATCATGAAGATTCATATTGAGAAAAATATACAATTTATCAATACAAAGAAGTCTTGTAATTATGTGTTCTTTACTGATATATCCCTGTGTATAAATATTAGTAAAAATTCCACATACTTGTAAAAATGTCTTAGGTTTATAATGTATTGGATCGGTTTCTCTTCCAACCATACATTTTCAAAATGTGCAAAGTTATAACAGAAGAAGACAATGGGAAAAGAAAAAGTCATAACATACAAAGATTTTAAATGTCCCCACAATCCTCCAAAGTATGCAACAAGATTCCAAACCAAAGCATTGCTGCTATGTGAATTTGCACCTCACCCACCACAGCGCCTTGAGGGCAGCTTGTCTCAGCTTACTATCTGCCAGAATCAAAATGTACGAGTGGCCTATAGAAAATGCAGTTCCAAGAATCTGACCATATATGATGGTAGTATGTTCTTCCAAGGTTTTAAACTTTGAAATTTGCATGATAAGGAGCAGAAGGAAAATGACATACAGCAGAAGGAAGGACATCATGGTCCTCAAGGCTGTGATGTGGGCCGTGGTGCTGGCGTCTCTGCCTCCCCGAAGGTTGTTCTGCATCTTCTTTATATGTTTCCACAGGGAGACAATGAGCAGGACACACATTGTCAGGGACACAGTGAAGGGTAGGACTGTGAATGCAGAACAAGTGAATAAAAGGACTTTGGTAACTTGTGAGGAGTTATTCCAACTAGAACTGTAGGATTCGTTGCTTGTGGATCCACCAGCCGAGAAATCAACATATGCATTTGCCATGACAACATTTAAAGACAAGAGGAGCAGAGACGCCAGCAGTGTCATCAAAACCACCTTTCTAACCCGACACTTTAGGGAATGAAAAGTAGAGTTGCAAAAATTGGCTACTTTGAGGAAATAAAATATGCTGAGGCAGGTAGCAAGCCAGTTGCTGAAATGATTGGCAACTACCCAGGAGATACAAATCATTCTTATAATTATTTTACTCATAAACAAACCTGTATAATGTAAAGACAATGCCATGCCTATGAGAACTAACCAAAGCAGAGCAATTCTGGAGATGGCAATAAGAGTGAGGATTTGATCCACTGTAGAGAGCTTCCTTCTCTTGGCCCAGTCCATGCAGTTCATCAGGACTATGAATCCATTTCCTAAACTTCCAATTATGAATTCTGTACTATAAACTTTTATAAACATGCCATATGTGACATGCTCCATTCTCTATAAAGTAGTGCCAAAATTTCTGATAATTTTGCTGTTGAAAAAATTGTTAACATATTGGATTTAAAATCACATCTTCGTATAACTGTCAGATGCTCCAAAATATCATTCCATTGCTAACTTATTTATTCAATGCCAAACCATGAAGCTATTGGGTCTTCTTGTGAACAGGTTCACTGTATTCTTGTTGAGAATCTTTCAACCTCCCAGACAGCCCAGCTTCGTCGTGAGGACATGAGGTGCCTTCTTCAACGCAGCCTGAAGTCTTGTAGCTGACAATGACGAAGGTGCTGAATTTTCGTGTGCTTGCATGCAAAGATATACCAATTTGCATCGTTTTGAATTTTCTCTTATCTACATGTTTCAGTCTGGAATCATGAATTCTGAGCAATTAATATGACAAAATTCTATCACAGGTACAGACAGCAACAACAAAAACAGCTTCTACTTGAGGATTATGTAAGAGTTTATTCTGAGACAAATATGAAATACCTGGCTCCATGATCATAGCGTTAGATTGCACCAAATAACAGTACCAAGCCAGGCTTGGTGGTGCACGCCTTTAACCCCAGCACTCGGGAGGCAGAGGTAGGAGGATCGTTGTGAGTTCAAAGCCACCCTGAGACTACACAGCGAATGCCAGGTCATGCTGGGCTAGAGTGAGACCCTACCTCGAAAAACATAAAATAAAAATAGAAATAGAAATAAAAATAAATAACAGTACCAACATGGAGAGGGTTCATGAGCTTTTCTTGGTTACAGTACAAAAGAAACTCATCAATCAAGACACTTGCCATATATGCTGATAAGAACAGCAGGCAGAGAGGTTAGAAATCAGGGAGACAGCTATACATTTTAGATGTTTTCTGATGACATTTCCTTTTAAACATTGTCATTTGCAAGGAAAGATAGAAAAAGAGACAGAGAGAGAATGAGTATACAAGCACCCTCTTGCCACTGTAATCAAACTCTGGATGCATCTGCCTCTTTTTGCATATGACTTTGTGTGGGTTCTGAAGAATGGAACTGGGCACTCAGGCTTTGCAAGCAGGCACCTTTCACTGCTGGACCCTCTTCCCAGACTCTGATGACATTTTTTTTAAACTTTTGGGTTGTTGGAAGCTAGTGGCACATTAATATATCCCAAAGATTTTACTGATAGTTTAAAAGATGTTAAGTCAAATACAGAGCTAAGACTTGCATGACTATTAAGAGGGAAAAAAAGATGGCAAAGATAATTCATCCCTGGAACTATAACATTTCTATTGTCAACATTCATAAAGTATCCAGCTCCATCACACAGTCACACCCTGGTTATATGTCATTTTCTTTGTCTTCCTTCCAGATCTCATTTTTGTGAATTGCATTTTTTGTATTTTTATGAAAGAGAAGGAATTGAGATGGAGAGATGTCATAGTGGTTAAGGTACTTGCCTGTGAAGCCTAAGGACCCATGTTCGACTCTCCAGATCCCATGTTAGCCAGATGCACAAAGGTAAGCACAAGCTCGCACATGCCCACCTGGTGGTGCAAGCATCTGGAGTTCTCTCTCCCTGTCACTCTTATTCCAGTGTATTAAAAATTACAGTAACATGGGAATCATGCAATGATCACATAGATATGTGATTATGAATTTAATGGACTTTACATTCAAAAAAGTTAACAATTCAAACATTGAAATCTGAACACAGTTTGATATACACAAGTGGTACAAAAAGGAATGGGAAACATATTTGTTGAAATTAGCTATTATGATCACTAACTAATAATTATGATCATTAGCTGATATGTTCTATCTGAATGTAGGTCATAAACTTATTAAATTGAGCATATAAAATATGTATGTGAACATGCCTAGCTTCATAATTCTGAAAATGATTTTTCTTTTTGAGGTAAGGACTCTACTACAGGTTGACCAGGGAACTCACTCTGTAGTCCCAGGCTGACCTCCAATTCACAGTGATTCTTCTACCTCATGGATGCCGGAATTAAAGTAGTGCCCCACCATACCTGGATTAGTTCTGAAAATTTTCTAATTATATTTTGAATGTAATTGTGAATATAATATAATTTGAATATAGTTGGTATAAAGTAACATGGTAATATACTTCCCAGTAATAGCGTTAGAAGTTATTCGTGTAGATTTACTATTTGAAAATAGTAAGACACATAAAAGTGTTACATAGTCCATTTGTGTGGTCTCCAACAGATATCACACCATGTCCCTGGTGTCACTGGACTTGAGGTTCCATGTTTCACACACACTTTACTTTCATCATTGCTAATACAAAGGGCTGCTTGAGCTTCTTGTTTCCCCATATCAGGACATATGAATGGCTTGATGGATATAAAATCCCAATAGCCTGGCAAAGCAAATGCACTGGCTCAGCAAGTGGTTTATTAGAATAACAAAGAGATGTGATTAGAGACAGAAAGTTCATGAGGAGTAGCAAGAGAAAGGAAACCACAGTGTACACTGCCTTCATGTGGACTGCAGTGCTGGGATCTTGGGATCCATTTCCATGAAGCTTCATCTTTCTAACATGCTTACAAAGGGAGTAGATTAACAGCAACAAACAGATCAAGGATACCATGAAAGGTATTGCATTTGAGAACATGGAAAAAATGATCATTGTAAGACTTGCAGTGTCACTCAATTGGATCGCCCCAGTCACATTTCCTCCATACATACTCGCCTGCATTGCCTCGTATGAGATTGCCATCATGAAATTAGAAAACAAGAGGATTAACGTCAACAAAAGGACAGCAACAATGACATGTTTCACTTTCTGCTGAAGGTGAAGGAAAATCGGGTTGGAGAAATTGGGTATCTTGAGCAAATAAAATATGCTGAGCGTAGTTGCAAACCAGACGGCAAAATGATTGGCTATTACCCAGGCAGCTGTAATGAATTTTACTTGCCTCTTACGTGAATCTGGATAAAACACTGCTGAAGACCAATTAATCAATGTCATCCAAAGCCAAACCGTCCTGGAGACAGCCAGAGCAGTGAGAATTTTATCAACTAAGGAGATCTTCCTTTTCTTGATGCAATCAACACAGTTCACCAGTGCAATGAAGACATTGGCAAAATTGCCAAGAACAAATTCTACCACTATTACAACGGATACAATGGTTGGTAGGAGACTTGCCATGTCTGAACAAATGGCAAAGAAATAAAAGAGGAGCAAAGCCTACGCTGTGATTCCTTTCATGCACTGACTTGAAGTTCTATGTGCTCTTGACCTATGTGGATGGTCATTGAAGTTCTGGTTTCTTTGCAGTCCTGTGGCCAGTGTCAAGCAGAAAAGCACCACATTAAGCTGGCAGATGAATTCAGTGCAGTTTTATGGAAAACAGAATTTTTGCATAACAGCTGGACTTGACTAAGCTTCAACCACCCATTCTTGGATCCAGGGAGTAAAAGCCACATTTTCATTTGGAGGAAGCAAATAAAGACATATTCTGTTACATTATTTGCAGGTTTTCCTTTACATAACCTCTCCTTAGTGATTTGTCATTACAATTTTAGAGATCAGTGTAGAAAACATGCAAATAACAGGTGTCTATGTATATATGGTATGCTGCATGAATATTCTATCCATACGTGTGTACAGATGCACATGTCTTATGCACATACAGGCAGAGGCCAGATTAAAGTAATTGATTGTTTCCCCTCCCTTGCTCATTCAACTTGCTACCTTGAGATAGAGTCACTCACTGAACCTCGAGACTGTCGGTTTTCAGTTAGGCTTTCTGACAAATGAACTCGAGCAATTCCGTCTCCTCTTCCCTCAGAACTGCCTATAGACATCTGTGGCCATGCATAGCTTTTCGTATTAGTTCCAGAGAATGAGCTCAGATCCTCACGCCTTTACAGAAAATGCTTTTACGTGTCAGTCCATCTCTACAGCCACACATTTGGCAGTCTTGCTCTACTTATTTCTTGTATTTAATGAAGTGACTGCTTGGTTTTTGTGGTTTCAGTGGGTTTTCTAGGAAGAGTAAATGTTTTTTGTCATTTATGCATTCTTTCATGAAGTTATGTCTTATATTTGCATTAGTTTAAAACTCTCATACTTCTAAATTCTCTCAATCTTAATATCCTAAATGTCATAGTTAAGCATAATATTCCACTACACCCAAAGGGCCATTTGTCCTCTTTTCAGTGTCCTGCCTAGCACACTGAGAAGAACACGTGTTTAGGTAACAGGATGGACACTTCATCACTATTGCTTGTTACTGCCCTGTAAGATCTACATCCCAGGAAACCTCTGCCTTTGAGCTTCACTCTACAGAAAAGCAGACTCTCTGTCAGATGTACCTGGTGTGTTCATCTGCCAGGATCCTGCTGACAAGATTTTCCCAAGTATCTCAGTCCTGCCCACTTGACATTGGTTCTTCAACTTAGCTCCAGCTATGGGACTGGAAGGAGAGATCACATCTCAGCGATGTAATGTTTGATGTCATACTTATCCATCAAATCATGTACTATTCAGGAAATAACAATGTTTTAAAGGGGTCTTTGTGATATGGCTCAGTAGTTAAAGTTGCTTGCATGTAAAGCATGTTGACCCAGGTTCAATTCCCTAGCAACTATGTAAAACCAGATACAAAAGTTACACATGTCTTGGCATTTATTTTCAGCTGCAAGAGAACGTGGCACGTTCATGCACACACACACACAGAGAGAGAGAGAGAGAGACCACCCTGGTCACCCTGGTCACCCTGGTGCAAACAAATTAAGTAGAACTTGAAAAACGGGGCTGAGGGCATGGCTCATCAGTTTGAGGCACTTGTTCTCTAAGGCTGTATGTCCTGACTCAATTGTCCAGTACTCCTGTAAGGTTAAATGCACAACCTGGTAATTGCATCTGGGGTTTGTTTGCAGCAGGAAGAAACCATAGTGCACCCATTGCTCTCTCCCTCTCTCTAAAATAAATTTTTAAAAATTAAATTTAAAGAAGAGAGTTCTAATTTTCCCACTAAATTCACAGTAGCTGCTTCTTAGTGTATTCACTTCCCCAAAGCTAGCCAGTTTTAAAGGAGTCAGGGCAGAGATAGTCACAGGGTCAGTGCATAGTGTTCTCACATCGGGAAGAAATGGGCAAGAGTTCCAAAGAGCAAGTTCTGCCTTTAATTTGATGGAAACTATACTTAGTAACAAACTTATCAAGTATTGAGAGTGGTGGCAAAACACCACCCCTAAAACCACTGGTTGTGTCTTATGATGCCCTGACTTAGACTTATATCAAATTCTGGATGTACACTAAAGTTCATGCTTTCCTTCATATTCTGTAGTCAGACAGAAAGACACCTTAGATGCTACCCAATGGGCTCAGTTTGTTTTTAATGGCAATAGTTTTATTCCCAAAACAGACCCCAAATTATCCCTTTTCGTGTAATATATTGATTTGCCATAGGCTGAACTACACAGCAGATGTGGGAGTGAGAGTCAAACCCTTCTTTGCTGGGATGCAAATTAAGACACACAGTCTCTCATGGTTTTGCATTATTTTACAAGTCTAAGTTCATCAAAATTGGATGTCAGCTAGGGAAATTTTAATAAGTAACATGCAAACACTTTGGAAATTCCTAAATTTATAGTTAAATGTGGAAATGACATGTGTGCCTCATTTTCATTGAGCATTCATTTGTGGAAAAACTTCAGATCTACATGAAAATGCATAGAGCAACCAATGCCTAGATTTTTCATAACTTACTTTCCAAAAGCTTCCTCATTCTTTTTCTAACAACCCCCAAGAATGCCCCCTCCTTGGAGTTGAGAACTACTAAGAGGGACTGATTCCGAGCTTAATTGCACATAAGCCATAGGCACAAAGTATATACACAACCTTTCTCCTGCACTACTTCACACTACATTTGGTTTAGGAAACCATTTTTATGGGTCTGCAAGATTTTAACTGAATTATTATCCCATAATTTGCAAAATGTTAAATGAGTCTATCAGACTTTTTTGAAAAGTCTATCTCCTTTGAAGCTAAAGGTTTCTTAATGTCTTGTGAAAACTATTTATCAAACATTTTTAAAACTTGAACTTTTACAAGACTTTACCTGTTACTCTATTTACTGTTTAACTGTTCACAGTAGTTTTATGGGACTCCCATTGGACACAAAGGTTAGTATGCAATAATGACCTTATGAAATTAGTTCTATCTGTTCAGGATGGTATACATCTAGATTTGTTCTTATTTTACATTATCTGATACAATTTAATAAAGTGCTCAATAAACTATGACAGATGAGGGCTGGTGTGATGGCTCAATGGACAGCACTCACCACTCAAGCCACTGAGTTTCATTCCCACAAACCCTTTCCTAAACCTGGAAATTGACATTAGATTCTGTAATCAAAGCATACTTAGGCTGAGGCTGACAGCGAGATGGGAGGCAGAGACACGAGAATTCCCCTGACGTCTATAGAGTGGCAAACAATTTTTATTATGTAGTACTTTAAACTATCATCAGTGGCCTACCTGAGACAAATAGACATCTGTTCATATCACTCCAGTAAAAGTCACACAAGACCAAAAGTAGAAGCTGTTGGACGAGTCTGATATATAATTTTGTGAGTGTGCATGTGCGTGGGTGGGTGGAGAGGTGTATGTATATTCACGTGTCTGCATGCTACGGCAAGCATGTGGAGGTCAGAAGATACACTCTGGCTTGTTCCTTGACTCCTCATCTTATTTGAGGCAGGTGTTTTCTCATTCTGTGTTCACACCCTGCCACTCTTTGCTGGGTTCATGACTTTAAATGATAAATCAGTTGTCCTCCAGCATATGTCTCAGAGAAGGGATTTCTCGTGTAATAGACTGATCGTTTCTGCACTGGGTTAGCATCTGCCATTACTTTGTAGATACAGCCTGATGTTCAGTTTCCATTTGATGGGTGAAAGTTTCTTACAATATATACCAATGGGAATATTTACATGACATTGAACATAGGATGCATCCACTAGAATATATACCATTCTTTTAAGTACCATAATTAGCATTCTATAATTATTTTATTTGGTCAGATGACAGGGAAAATACATAGTTTCTTCCATATGTAACACAACACAAATTTCGTATTTCTTTAGGCTATCATACATGGCACGTTAAACAACCACAAAGTGCTCTTTTGATGCTTTAATAGTATATCTTAATTCTACAAAGTAATAGTTTTTATATTAAAAGAGATTCTCTATGAGGGAAAAATTTTAAAAGTAAAAGTATTTGTCTCAGAGAAACAACACTAATGCTAACACATTTATGGTTGAAGGATCAGAAGCCCCCCCCCCCGCCCCATTTAGGCAGGTAACAGTTGTTACTTCAATGACGTATCACTCTATTGTACAAGCCATGAATCTATGTAAGCCAAAACAAAATATCAGAATACATAAAATAATTACAATGAATAATTACATTGAAATGGTAGAAATGTGTATCTGAAAAAATCAGCTTAAAATGCAAAGCAAATGTATAAAGTATCTAAATAGCATCAAAACAAACCAGTTACCTTTCTAGATCCACTTGAACTAAACACGAACATCATAGAAAAGACTGAATAAGCACCAGCACTACATATTATTTCACATGGTTTTTCACCACACTCCAGACGGGGCTGAGAGCAGCCTCCTGTTGATGGTTCATGTGAATTTGGTGGAGTCTAGCCCCAAACTATTAATGACTGTGTAAGACATTTATCATCCTTGAATCTTACTTCTTCATTCATCAAGTATTGTGAATTTCTCTTCCTTAGACAGCCTGCTGGTAATAACTCTGACATCATATGGGTTCATGATAACATACATAATTACAAATCACTAATATTTTTAAAGTGTTTGATAAGACTACCATGAAATATATCTTACTATGTTCTCATATTAAAGTGACTTAAAGTATACAGGTGGCGATAACATATAAAATACAGTGTATTTATAAATTTAAATTTCATAATTCTAATGAGCAATGTATATTTAAATATTTCTATCTAGGGCTGGAGAGATGGCTTAGCGGTTAAGTGCTTGCCTGTGAAGCCTAAGGACACCGGTTCGAGGCTTGATTCCCCAGGACCCACGTTATCCAGATGCAAAAGGGGGCGCATGTGTCTGTAGTTCGTTTGCAGTGGCTAAAGGCCCTGGCGCACCCATTCTTTCTCTCTCTCTTCTCTCTCTGCCTCTTTCTCTCTCTGTCTGTCACTGTCAAAATAAATAAATAAAAATAAACAAATATTTCTATCTATTTATTTTCAAGAAGAGAAGAGAGGGAATAAGAAGAAATTTGTGCCCCAAGGCCTCCAGCCACTGGTAACAAACTCCACTTTATGCATCTGGCTTTACATGGGTACTGAGGAACTGAACCGTGGGCCATTCAATTCCTCAATACTAGGTTTTGCTAGCAAATGCCTTTAGCCACTGAGCCATCTCTCTAGCTAATACAAATGTATTTTATGAAAAAGTGATTCTGAAACAAATAATATAGGGCAATTTGAAAACAGTAATCACTTTATTCTCAGAAGTTGCCAATATTGAGTCCTATACTTAAGTAATGCTTTCATTGCATCATATTTCCAGGTACATAAGTTATTTATTCTCTGAAATTTACTCACAGATTATATAGTATAGGTGTATTTATATTTATATGGAAAATTATAATTCCTATGTTTCACATGTACATATGCAAACATATATCTTGTATATTATATTATAATGTTTAAAACTCACACAGTACACAAAAATTATGTTAAAGTATGTTCATGTACTTTTTATACAATAAACATTCTGTCATGTTTTGCTAAACTTGTGATGTGTGCTTATATAGTGCTTAAACAAAACTCCCCTGTAATACAATTTATAAGGTAACACAAAACAAATAAAAGTCAGGAAAATAAAAATTATTGCTTTGGTAGAAATTCTTACGAACTTATATTTCTGCACACTGTGTAAGGTGGTTCCCAGTACATCTTAGGGAACGGAGCATTTCATATCTGTGGACCGGCACCACAGGCACTGCAAATAGAGAGCCGTCCCAGCTCAGTGTGCCCCGGAATGAGAACACAGGAGTGAATTGGAGGAAAAGAAGGTAACATAAACATTGCTCTCCAGAAGCTCAGACTTCCAGAGAAAAAGTCCAGAGAGAGAACGGTGGCGGATAGGACAGAATTGACGAAGATGACTTACAGGGTTTGACGTGAGCCGTGCTGCTCACACCTCCGCACTCTGGAACCCTGTCCTGCATGTTCCTCACACGTGTCAACAGACAGAAGGCTAGCCAAAAAAAGTTGACCCAGGACATGATAAAGGGTATTGTGACAGTAAGGTTCAAATTGCTGGCAGAAATCACTCAACTAAGAGCAGCTTGTGGGGGGAAAATAGTTTATTTTGGTTTACAGGCTCTAGGGGAAGCTCCACGATGGCAGAGGGAAATGATGGCACGAGCAGAGGGTGGACATCACTCCTTGGCCAACATCAGGTGAACAACAGAAACAGGAGAGTGTGCCAAACACTGGCATGGGAAATTGGCTATAACATCCTTAAGCCTGACCAGAACAATACACTGCCTTCCAGGAGGCGCTAATTCCCAAATCTTCATCCACTGGGAGCCTAGCATTCAGAAAACCTAAGTTTATGGGGGACACCTGAATGAAACCACCACCTTTCGCCCCTGGCCCCCATAAACTGATAACCATACACAATGTAAAGTGCAATGTATTCATCTAACTTTAAAAGTCTCCATAGTTTTTAACAATCCCCATGATGTTCAAACATCCCCATAATTCAAGGTCTTTTAAGTGAGCCTAAAATAAAATAAAAAATAATGGCATAGAATAAGCAGTCACACTGCAAAAGATAGCACTGGACATAGCAAAGAAATATTCAACCAATACAAGATTTGAAAGAGGGCAAACATCAAACTCTGTAGCTCCAAGTCCAACAACTCCAGTCAGTGACAAATCTCCAAGTCTGATAATTCTAATCAGCAACAAGTCTCTGGAGTTCCAGTTCTACCCCTCCAGTTAGGCTACTCACAGTCCTGGAAAACTTCATCAGGACAGGCAGTTCTCCTTAGCAGCCATCCCATGGTCCTGGCATCTCCACTAGGTCTCCACTGCAACACACGGTTCATCCTCATGGCCCCATGGGGTCTCCATGCAGGCAATCCAGAAAATCTGCTTCACACTGCCCATGGCCATTTCCAAAACACAAGACCACGTTGCAAATTCAATGATCCTCTCTTTTCTGCATGTCTTATACTTCATAATATCAGGTAGGGTGCCGATTTGTTAATCCAGGGTGGGGGGGATGAAGCAGACTTTGAAGAACAGGACACTCCTTCAGCATTCAGGCCCCTCCAAACGACTTCATTATTTCTGCTGTCATGATGCAGGTCAGCTGGCCCAATCTCAAGGGTTGTAATCTCTCGTACAATTGCAACTGAACTGGCAAGGTTTGGTCCAAAGATTTCATTTTTTTTTCTGTGCTATATCCCTCTGCTCACACCAATCCCTTTCTATGCAATGCAACCCTGCACAACTTCTCAGGACAAAGGCATAACAGCAAATTGTTTCTAGCCCAGTCTAGGTAAAGTTCTTTCTCACCCTTACAAGCCAGACCTCACAGTCCATAGTTCTTCCTGCATTCAGGTTTTTCAGCTCTGAGCGGAATAGTCCATCAAGCTGTACTTACAGCACAGCAAGCGGTTTCTTAGGCCAAGGTTTCCAATCCTTCCATATTTCTCTTGCAAGTCAGCTCCAAAAGTCAGGTGTCTAACAGCAATCCCATTCTTCTGGTACCATCTTTCCTGTTGCAGTCAGGTTCAAATTGCTGGCAGAAATCACTGACCAAGGGCTGGGGATATGGCTTAGCAGTGAAGGTGCTTGCCTGCAAAGCCAAAGGACCTTGGTTCAATTCCCCAGGACCCATGTAAGTCAGATGCACAAGGTGGCGCATGCATCTGGAGTTCACTTGCAGTGGCTGGAAGTCCTAGTGAACCCATTCTCTCTCTCCCCCTCACTCAAATAAATTAAAAAAATGAAATATTAAAAAAAGAAAAGAAATCACTGACCAAGAGCAGCTTGTGGGGAAAAAATGGCTTATTTTGGCTTACAGGCACAAGGGGAAGTCCATGGTGGCACAAGCAGAGGGTGGACATCACCTCCTGGCCAACACTGGGTACTCAAAAGCAACAGGAGAATGCGCCAAACACTGGAAAGGAGAAACTTGTTGTAACACCCATAAGCCCGCCCCCAACAGTACACTGCCTCCAGGAGGCATTATTTCCCAAATCTCCATCAGCTGGGAACCTAGCATTCAGAGCACCTAAGTTTATGGGAGACACCTGAATCAAACCACCACAGGTATTAAAAGGAAATGCACAATAGAATTAAAGAAAACTACTAAACTTCTATAAGGTTTTCAAACAAGAACAATTTACCAGGTTGTCTTTTATATCTGTCCATCTAGAAATCAGTGCATGAGTTTATCAGCACAATGTTCCATACCAAAAAGAGCCGAGACAGCAGCATGATTTTGAAACCACTCTTAATTCTCCACCATAAATACACATGAATAGAATTTAAAACTTGGGAATTTTAAGAAAGTAAAAGAGTATGAGACATGTAGCACACCACATGCAAAAACGATGGGTAACAATATCATTTCTCTACAAAACGATAACCCTGACTATACTCCCAGTACCAATATGCTTGTGAGTATGGACAGAAGAAGAGCAATTCTGGAGATGGTCAGAACTGTGAGTATTTGGTCCACTAAACAGATCTTCTCCTGACCCGGTTCAAACAGTTCACCAAGACATTGAATCCATTTGCCAAATATGCTCCTATAAATTCTACAGTTAAAATGATTGTCATTATACTCTGCATGATGTTATCTATTGTCTGAAGAAAAATGTCCAATTCTCCAAGTCCCTGAAGAAAATTTGAAATTATGTATAAATCTGTAATCATCACCGTATGTCTGCTTTATAATTTCCCTGTGAGATAACAAACATGCCAATATGAAGACCTTCCCATAACATGGTCCATCTCTTTACAAAAAATGCAGTTCAGCTGACCTTCATCCAGAATGTATTCATAGAACAAAATAGCCTGGAGAAATTTCTACTTAATGATAAAAGAAACTCAGACACCTCATATCCTGAAATGCAAATTAAGACATAATTTATATTATATTCTGTTTTTTTCACTAAACCTAACTTAATGTAGGTCCTGCAATTTGGAGAAAGTAGCATGATAAATTCTATCAACTACAGAAAGAAAAACAATTCCAACATTCCTATCTATCTATCTATCTATCTATCTATCTATCATCTATCTATCTGTCTATCTATCTATTGACCTTCATGTGCACTGAAGTTTATAGAGACTCCACATTATCTCTGTAAAGAGACCTGTGCATTTGGCTATATAACCATTTGGAAGAACATGTAGATTTGTCCAATAATGTAATAAAGAGTATTGTAACTTAAATATTCAG
Source organism: Dipus sagitta (assembly GCA_036346955.1). Taxonomy (NCBI): domain Eukaryota; kingdom Metazoa; phylum Chordata; class Mammalia; order Rodentia; family Dipodidae; genus Dipus; species Dipus sagitta. The sequence continues at coordinate 26,065,701 of CM070789.1, read as the reverse complement.
TATTTCATTTTGAATATATTAAAGGTAAATATATTTGAAATTAAGAAATGTGCATATTTTATCCACATTTATGGTGCATTTAGCTTGTGCTTTGTAGAGTGGCTGTTGGTCAGGCATTGTTTCAAAGCACTTTGCCATATAGTTGATGCAGAATTAATATATATTCCCAATAAACTTCAGGCCTTTTTTATGTAGGGTCGCAAGCATCGTCCTGGTGTGTTATGGTGCAGTCTCTGCGCTTGAATGAGTGACCCACACAGCAAGAATTCTTCTCACCCCTCTGCCTCTCCAGCATCCAACAAGGATGATTCCACAATGCTAACAAAGATCATAAGATTGTCCAACTCCCCTGATGTCCTTCTGACATCTGCCCAGTGATCACCATTGATAGCCATAAAGGCAGATGAAGACACAGCCTGGGAAAATTGAAGAATGAGTAGAATGTCACACTTACAGTTCAATAGCTAGAGTCAAAAGGGACCAGTTAAGTATATCTATGAAATTACACACAGCTAAGTGCTATGAGTAACCTGAGCTATGGCTGAGAACAGTGTGTCACATTTCATGGTGAAGGGTTGATGCCACACTGTCCATGCACAGAAACAATACTGAACATGGCAAGAACACCCAGCATGGTGCAACAATTTCAACAGCTGTACCACATGTACACAAAAGACGTGCAGAGAAGGCATACAGGACCGAATGGGAACATTTTAAGGAAACCCCTAGTAGCTAAGAAACACACATACCTGCCTTGTAAAAGCACAAACCCAATGCTTTGTCTTATGAGCTCAAGTAATAGAAGAAACATGAATTTGAACATAACTAGAGACAGATATACATGGAGAAGATGCTGGTGGTGGTGTTGCAGGTTTGGAAGTTTGGGAGGGATTTTATCTCCATGCTGGCAGGAGACACCAGGCTTGTGAACTCCAAACTTCAGTCCATGCCCTAGTTATTAAAGGACTGAAAACCGTGGACACAGAGGAGGGTAAGTTTTGAGAATTTATTAAGGACAGGGTGAAAACAGGACAGAACATAAAGCAGGAAAGAGGAATTCCTTCCCTTCTAGCATTGGTAGGAGTGAAGAGGAAAAGACCATGGAAGAATTTCTTTAAACAAAGAATGAGGAATACAAGTTTCCATGTGGGGGAGAGACCGCTGTGGGGCAAGCGTTCTCACTCATGGCTCAGGCTCATGTGTAAGAATCCCCATACCTCTAGAATGAACCTAATCACCAGGCTTAGTGGTGTAAGGATGATCCCGGTTAACTGGACTAATGCCAACTCAGGAAGGGCCAGCTATAGATGCCAAGCCCAAGAAAAATTGAGAAAGAAGTAGGAAACTATTGTTGCTTATGGCTGTCTTGGATCAAATTGAATCAGGCTGGAGTTCTGGTCTTGCCAAGGATTTCATTCATTTTTCTTTGGGATAGTCACTAGCTGACAACCTATTTAAAATGCTAACCTATAACAGCCACCCCTCAAAATCATCAAACTCCAACTGCTGGTTAGCAACTTAGATGACCACTGCTCTACCTTCTTCCAGCAGAATAGGGTATCAGAGCATGGCTGTTAGAGCCTGAACTCCCAGGAGGGAGTTTATCTGAAGGGCCATGTGAAAAGTTTTGGCTTTTTATTTCCTTTTCATTGAACTGATTTGATGTCTCAACATCATCTTTGTGTAGGTCCTTTTTGTGGGTCTGTTATTTTGAAACTGGGGTAACATTTATAAAATATAAATAGTTGATAACATTTTGATCGTTATCAGTACAGCAAGAGAGGATTTTTGTCCTCTTGGAAGGAGGCATACATCTAGATAAGAACATTGTATGATGAACCTTAAGCAGATATGTATATGTGGAAGCCAATAAGACTGACTCATTATTTACATCATAAGTAAGGGTCATGTGGACCACGTGGCTTCCCTTAGACACATTCCTCTGTTAGAGACTCTCCCCTTCTAAACTATACACACCATAGAATCCAACCTCTGGGGCTTCACAGCCTCCCAACCTAGAAGACGCTTGACTTATCAAAGCAGTAAGACAGGATAGGAATGCCCACCATCTAGAGGGGCCTATTTGACCTCAGAACAGGCACCAAAATAGTGATTGCTCTTTCTTCTCTTTTGATGATCTAAAGGTAACTAGATAATCTAAAATTTGAAGCCAGAAGTCGTGGCACACGCCTTTCATCCCAGCACTCGGGAGGCATAGGTAGGAGGATCGCTGAGAGTTCGATGCCACCCTGAGACTCCATAGTGAATTCCAGGTCAGCCTGGGCTAGAGCGAGACCTTACCTCAAATATAAGTAAATAAATAAATGAAATTTAAGAAAATATCTCTGAGAATGAAGGATTCAGTTCAGATATGGCTGCGTAACAAGTTTGAACTTATCCATATGTGCTCTTCACTGTCAACCAAGCTCATCTCTTCTCCTCTCCTCTCCTCCCTTGTCTTCTCTTGTCTTCTCCTCTTTTCTCCTCTCCCCTCCCCTCCCCTCCCCTCTCTTCTCTTCTCCTCTTACCCTCCTTGTCTCCTGGATATTTGGAAACCTGATGATTCTTTTCCCGTAGCTCTGTCCTTGTGAGTTTGCATCTTCCCCAAGGAGTTATAAGTAATTATCTTGTTAACGTAGACAAACTAGTTTCTTCTGAATTCAATCAGGATGTCCTATAAACATAAGTCAAGGCTGTGAAATACTTTAAAATCTGTTTGTACTAATCAAAGCTTCTAATATGTTTCACGTATATGTTTCCTTTATTAAACTGCTTTATTACAAAATAATCTATCTAGAATTAATTTGTTCAATTTTGGAAATAGTGTTCATTTGATGTTTAATCTTACTATTTGCATACTTAAGTTAAAAAAATATACACACAGCCTATTGTGACACAAATAACTCTTTTTCTCAGAAACTGAATATATCAGCTGCTCATCCATCCCTCTATTCACTCTTGTTCCTGTTTTGTGTTGATTTGATTGTTTTGCTAAAACTTGTACTGAAAATGTTACAGACTGGTTGGCTTAAACTCTTGAAATGTGTTTTCCCACAGGTCTGGAAGGTAGAACTCCAAGATCAGGGGTCTCACAGGGTAGGATTTTACTGAGGCCTCTCTTGAAGGCTTGGAGGCAGGCTGCTTTCTCACTGGACCTTCCTCTGTGAGCTCATAAGGCCTCCTCTGTGGGCACAGTTTTCTGATGCCCTCTTTTCATAAGGTATCCAAGCCTATTGGATATGGGTTCCTACTTTGAGGCCTTTTTTAAATGCCTTCTGTGTATAGGAAACAGCACTACTCTTTTTATATTTTCATAACGTTTATCTATTTAGTCTTACTCAAGGATACAGCTACTTTTCTCAGCACTTGGAAAACTTGAATCAGTTATCATATATATATTTATATAAATATCTTATGTGATGAAAATCCTTTACTTCTTCCTTTGAAAATTACTTCTCATTAATTAATCAGAATTTTCTCAATTTCAATTTGATGCTAATGATACCATTTCATTATAATATGCACTGCAGCATATAGGGTGTCATATATAATAGCCAAAATGTATGGAGATCATAGGATTATTTTAACTACTTCTGTTAACATTACTTTGCAATATGACTTGTAAAATGACAGGGAAAGTTTGACCCAACATACCTGATGCTGCTTTTGTTAATGTCAACTTCATGCAGAAGTCCCAACATGGAGTTCATGCGTGTATCTTTCTCTGGGTTGACTTGAAAGCAAACTGTGGTGCATCCGCACAGGAAATACAGCTCAGCAACAACATGGATGAATCTCAAAACATTGTGTTAAGACAAAAGATAATTCAGTGTACCTTCTACATGATTCTATTAGTGTTATTTCAGGAAAGCGCAAATTGTAGGAACTGAATATGCATGATGTTTGGGAGGAATCGAAGGGGCCTAGGGATTATCCACAAAGGGAAGCACTAGAGTTTAGGGTTTGGTGAATCTTCTCTATGTATGTGCCATGCCTGATGCATGGACTTGTGTATGTGTAAAAACTCACAACCTACACAATTTAACATGGGACTTGTTTGAGTACTACCTGAAGGAAAAAAAAAAACAGAAAAGATTCTCTAAGATAATGTAATAAAAATATTTATCACAAAGCTACAGACCATAACCTGTTCATTTTTAGAATGTAAGCACATTATCTATTTGGAAAGATAACTCTGCACTATGAAAGGATTCCTCTATAAAAATAAATTATGAGTAAATAATTCTTCATTTCTACCAATATCTTACAAATGTTTTAAAAATGTGAACACAAGACTTACATGATGGTGTTTATTCTCCTGTATCTCCTAACATTTTTACATATTTTATTAATTAATTTTTATTTCTATCACACAACCATAGTATTATATATCTATATCAATATAACCCATAATTTCTTTAAATATCTGTCCTTCCAGGAAAAACTGATTAATTACCTTTGTAAAATAAAAGAATGTGATACAAAAAAGCAATAAAATAACAATTTCACAATGGGATATTCATTGGAAAGACAATTCTGATAATTATTTAGCATGCTATAAAATTAAAATAGGTTGTAATATGTACAGGAAAACTATGTTGAAAAATATGTACTTCTAAAAGTTGATATATATCTAAAAAGATGCATATATTTCAATAATTGTTGAATTTTAAGCAAATAATATGTATTGGACAATTAGGATGACACAGTCTTTTGATTTTGAGTAATTCAAAAATCTTTTTACTACATGTATTTGAAATACTATAATCTGATTTTCAATAATATTTCATTCTTTAATTCTGATAAAAATACTTAATACAACTTTCACATTGAAATCATTTTTATGTGAATAAAACTATAAAAGTCTCCTTAGGTTGTATTTCTCATGTGCATATGTACACATATATAATATATAAGTTTCTTATTTTAAAACATGTGTACACGTATATGTTTCTTATTTTAAAATTTCAAAAAGTTTCATGAGTGAGAAAAATTTCTTATTTATGATCATAAATGAATATAATTATTATGAATATAATTGCTTGGTAACACTGTATTCCTGTGTATAAAACCTCTTAAAATACCACATGGAAAAAGGTCTCATGTTACAATGCACAATGCGCTGAACTAGTGGTTTATGCCAGCCATTCGTTTCCAAACCACAGTAACATACAAAATAACAAAATGGGAAAGTACGAATTTACAACATACACATATTTCATAAAGCTTGAACTTCCTACAGAATATTCAAATGACCCCAAAAAGTTTTAGGGACAAACTTGTCTCGCATGCGTGAGCTTGCCTCTCACCCACCACAGCACCTTGAGAGAAGTTTGTCTCAGCTTACTGTCTGCCAGAATCAAAACACATGAGTGCACTATGGGAAATGCAGTTCCAATAATCTTGTCATATACAATGATTGTATTTTCCTCCAGGATTCGAAAGCTTGAAATTTCAATGAGAAGTAGCAGAAGAGAGACAGTGTACAGCAGAAGGAACGCCATCATGGTCTGCAGGGCTGTGATGTGGGCCGTGGCGCGGGCGTCTCTGCACCCCCGGGGTGCTGTGCTGCATTTTCTTCAGATGTTTCCTCAGGGAGACAAAGAGCAGGAGGAAAGTGATGAGGGACACAGCGAAGGGCATGAATGTGAACATAGAACTGGTAAATAAAAGAACTTGGGTAAGTTGTTCAGAGTCAATCATGCTAGAACTGTAGGTCTTGTTGCTTATAAATCCAGCAACCCAGAAATCAATACACATGTTGTCCACCACAATATTTAAAGACAAGATTAGAAGAGACACCAGCAGAGTCACCAGAACCACCTCTTTGACTCTCCACTGCAGAAAACGAAAAGTAGAGTTGGAAAAATTGGCTACTTTGAGAAAATAAAAGATGCTTAGGCAGGTAGCAAGCCAGATGCTGAAATGCTTGACCACTGTCCAGGAGACAGTAATCATTCTTAAATATATTATTTTCATAAGCAGATTAGGATAATAAAAATATAGTAAGAGACTTATGAATAATTTTATGAGCAGAGCGATCCTGGAGATGGCCAGAGCAGTGAGAATTTGGTCCACTGAAGACACCTTCCTTCTCTTGACCCAGTCCATGCAGTTCACCAGGACTATGAATCCATTTCCTAGAATTCCAATCATAAATACCAGCATGAAAACAATTTCCACTGTTCTCTGTGTGACAACATCCATTGTCTGTAAAATAATATGCAAGTTTCTAACACTACTGTTGTTTGTTAATACAATCATTTAAAATGATGTGTACATAAAATTGTTGAAAGTTCCAAAATATCATCCAAAATATTAAAAACTCACTTATTCAATGCCAAACCAAGAAACAAGATCTTCCAGTGAGTGGATTCACAGTAATCTTGAGAATTTCATTTTCCCAGACAGCCTGGCTGCTTCGTGTAGCACTGTGCGCCTTCTACAAAGCCACATAAAATCTTGCAGCTGGTAATAAAGGGAATCCTGAATTTTCATGTGCTCACATGCAAAGATCTACTAATTTGTATAGTTTTGCCTTTTGTCTTATCTGCACATTTCATTCAGTCTGTCAACATGAGTTCTGAGCAAATAATATGACAAAAGTTCCAACAGAAGTATAGACAATGAAAATACAGAACCTCTGAAAGCAATGAAGGAGGATTTGTAAAACCTTCACAGTGAGGTATAGCTGAGAATTTATGCAGATTGTGTACAAAGCTCTTCCTGCATCATACTGGAGTAGACGGACGTAATGATGTTTTAGACTTGTCAATGCAAACACAGCTTTTACCTCAGGAATTAAAAAAAAAGAAAAAGATTGATTCTGAGACAAATACGAAACACTGGACTCTTGATGTAGATTGTCCCAACTAGCTGTTCCCACATGGAAATAGTTCCATGAATGTTTTATGGTTACAGTACAAAAGAAAGTCATAAATCAGAACACTTACCACACATGCTGGTAGAAACAGCAGGTGCAGAGTTTACAACAAAGCAGGGAATCCTCTGCTGTTTTATATGTTATCAGATGGCATATTCAGCTTTTAGGTTGGTAAAAAGCTAGTGATGATTTTAAAGATGTCAGGAAGGATGTGGGCAGTTAGTGACTATGAAGAGGGCTGAAGAAAGCCAATACAAGTTTACTCTGGAGCTATAACATTCAAATTCTTTGTAAGCATAAGGTTCTGAGCTGTCAGTGAATCTTGCAGAACATAAATGTGATTGGTACTTTCTTCCATAAGGGAACTGGTTGTTTTTTTTTTTTTTTTTTTTTTTTTTTTGCTTTTTTTATTATTTATTTATTTATTTATTTATTTTTACAGTCAGTTTGGTACCATTATTAGGCTCATCCGTGACCTACCCCCTCCCCTTGGCCCCTCCTTGTTGAGGTATACGGGTCATGCATTGTGGAGTTAGCCCACAGTTATGGGTAAGCTAAATGTCTCTGCATCTCATGACCCAACATGTGGCTCTGACATTCTTTCCGCCCCCTCTTCCGCAAAATTTCCCTGAGCCATGTTGGGTTCATTTTTGGTCTGCTTCAGTGATGAGGTGTTGGGGGCCTCTCAGGCTCTGGCTCTCTGATTTGGTAGGAGTTGATTTTTCTCTGTGTTGATCTCCTTACCCCTTGTGCTGGTATCCGGTTCATCGGGAAAACAGCCCCCTTGCTTGTTTCTCCAATTTTTCTTAGTTTCAGCCGGGGCCCTTTTGAGGTATGATGGGGTGGCTCTCTCCTTAGGATCTACATCTATCTGAGAAAGAGAAGCAGATTCTCCAACGGAGAGTAAGTTAGCATCAGGACAAATGAGATAACCTTTTTTTTTTTTAATAGAGAATTTAATAGGTATAGGCCCTCTTCTAGCCCACAATTGATGGTAGCTTGATATTGGCGAGTGGGCTTATGTTTGGATATGGTTCTGACTTGTTTCCCAGCTCCAGCTATGGATCCCGTACCACTGAGGAGATCAGTTAGCCAAATTAAAAGCAGTTGGTTCCCCACCATGGCTGTGTGCCACTATTGCACTTGTGTGGGCATCAAAACAAGTTATTTGCTGCTAAGTAGGTTAGACCATGAGTTGCTTGGACAGATATTGGTCATTTTCCTCCAGTCGCCCATGTAGCACCTTCTGGCACTAGACGCGCTGTCTGGGGACTGACTCTCTTCCAACTTCCAGCCATGCCATTCTAATTTGCATGTCAATCACATAAGGTGTCTTCAGCAGTAGGGTCTTACCACTAGCCTTTGGTGGGTCATCAAGTAGTCTGACAGAAATCTGTCTGTCTTTTAGGAAACCTTGTAGGTCTCTCTGATCAAAAGCTCATTGTGGATGATAGCCCCATGCTGGTTCTGGGAGTTACAGGTCAGTGCCCACTAAGAAAATGATTTTTTTTGTTTGTTTGTTTGTTTGTTTGATTTTTTTCCTTGAGAGGGAGAGAGAGAATTGGCACACCAGGGCCTCAGCCACTGCAACCAACCCCAGATGTTGCTCCACCTAGTGGGCATGTGCAACCTTGCGCTTGCCTCACCTTTGTGCATCCTGCTTACATGGGACCTGGAGAGTTGAACACTGGTCCTTTGGCTTTGCAGGCAAGTGCCTTAACTGCTAAACTTCCTCTCCAGCCCTTTTTCTTGGGACTTTAACTTAAAGATGTCTATTCCTATAAAGTTGGAAACTGTATATAATACTTACTTGCCATTGTAATTTTCGCAGGCCATGCATTCACATACATGTAAACACAAAGTAATTGAGTAATTTCCATTCATTTTCTACCTCAACAATTGAGGTTTTCTTTGTTTAAACATTTAGTACTTACTAGGTCATGCTCAGTACATGTTATGTAGTTGTTAAGAAATTATTTTAACTATGTTCCCTATTTGATAAGGTTGTTGGAAAAAAGCTGTTTTCTTTGGGCATGTCATGACTTTTGGCTCTCATGGAGCAGAAGTTGCTGGGGTGACCTAAAGAATGTTTGTCCCTAGAATCATAGAAATGACATAAGCAATATAAGACATTGCTATCTACCTCCATGACTATGGAAATAAGACTTTATCATTCCCTAGTATAAAGAGAAGGTAAGAGTCATATGACCTTCACCCTGGGATTCAGACCATTAGGCATTCATGTCTCCCAGCTGCACATATTCTTGGGAAAGGTCTGAGACTATATAGAAAATGAAAGGTTGAAGGTGAAATTCCAGGATGCATCTTCTCTGAGATCATTATCTGTGATTGGATGGGACTTTATGAGGATGTGGCCATTTTAGAGTCGCCATATTTATGGAGGTAAGCCTAAGAAACTAGTTCTTTCTTCTTTTAAGAGACAGTGAGAGAAGGGGGAAGAGAGAGAGAGGATTGGCTCGTCAGGGCCTCAGCCACTGAAATAGAACTCCAGATGCTTGCGCCACTTAGTGGGAATGTGCAGCCTTGCGCTTGCTTCACCTTTGTGTATCTGGCTTACTTGGAGTCTGGCGAGTCAAACATGGGTCCTTATGCTTGCAGGCAAGTGCCTTAACCACTAAGCCATCTCTCCATCCCAAGTACAACTTGTTTGACTTTGATTTATCACTGATGACCTCTCTGAAATCAACAAACGTTCATTTACATGTCATAAAAAAAACAAAAGTAATACAACCACACTGTACAATATTAAATGTGGTCATATGTTGAATTTTGGAAGTCTTTTTCTGTTCATGTTAAAAGGTAGAATTTTTAACTCTACCCCCATGAAGCAGAAATATAGGTGAGAGGGAGAGTTCACACAGACAGCCAGAATCTTCCACACTATTTGTCTCCCCCTTGCCCAGAAGTGCAGAAGTGTACTTGATGAGTACAGGGAGACATTGGGTTTTGCCTCTTCCATTCACTTCTTCCCAGTGTCTGCTCCATGATCATCACTACAGAGACCAAGGAAGATGATGGTGCACACTAATGGGAGGAGGTGCGTCACGCACAAATGTTCTTCTTAAAGAGGTAGAGAATAGGCAAAGCCCCAAAGAGAGGCATACAGCAAATACCACCACAGATAGCATGAAAATATGTATCATGAATTGCCATAATTACAGAGAAATCCATTGAGTATTCCACTGTGAGTTTTTTATAGTCCTTCTGAGTCCCTACAGCAGCATTAAATAATATAAGTAAACACTGTCAGAGAGGTCCTCCAACTAGATAAAGACATACTCAAAAGTAGAAAGAAGGTTCTGGAGATGATTTTAGTGAAACCTCTTTTATTTAGTAGAAAGTCATAATAATGGCATGACAATAATGTCTTTTTGACTCGTCTCTTTCCAATTAATGATGATTAGGTCTAGAAGAAAGACTTTAAAAATACAAACATCTCAGCCTTTTGGCTAAGATCAAGTGTAGTACATGTTCTTATCAGTTTAATATCTGATACATCCTCTATCTGAGGACAATATATTAAATGGATTTTTGGAAAAAGGAGTTGGAACAGGCGCTTGCTCCGTCCACTCCATGCATTGACCTGGTGTTTCAGTAGCACCAGGAATGGTGCAATCCTTTGGAGAAACTCTCTGTTAGTCTAAATTAGATTTTCTAAAATGTCTCTCAATCTTATGACAGGAGTTGTGATGCAAACATTTCTGCAGTGTTTCTCTTTATGTACTAGAGAAGAGAAAAGGAAGGAAAGAATGGAAGCATATGGGTCTCCAGCCACTGCAAATGAATTTCAGATGCATGTGCCACCTTGTGTATTTGGTTTATATGGGTTCTGGGGGATTGAACCTGAGTTCTTTGACTTTGCAAGCAAGTGCTTTGACCTCTAAGCTATCTCTCCATCCCATCTTGTAGGTTTTTTTTTTAAACAAAGAAAAAATACAAACAACAAGCATAGGGTTGTGTGGAGTGTGATGTGATGAACAACACCCTAATTCTCCTCTGAGAGGTGGAAATGAAGGTCCACTTACTTACGTTGCACTTGCCACTGGGCCCATATGTATAGTTTACTCTGGCTGCTTGATATCCAGGCAATGCTATTGCAGAATTTAAATCTATGTAGAAGGCAGTAAAGGTTTACATTTATAAGCACAAAATCTAAAAGCAAAATTTAGGTGTGTACAGGGAATTGAGAATGTAGTATCTAGCAGGACACACCCCTTACATCCCAGCACTTGGGAGGCAGAGATAGGAGGATCCTTGTGAGTTTGAGGCCACCCTGAGTCTACATAGTGAATTCCAGGTCAGCCTGAGCTACAGTGAGATCTTACCTCGACAAAAAAAATAAAAGAGAGAGAGAGAATGCATTATCTAAAGCTCTTCTTACAAACTATCAGATTCATGTAAAAGAATTCCTCAAGATAGAGTACATATTGGAATATATATTGGAAATAATATTTAACATCTGATTATTTAAAAGCCACACACACACACACACACACACACAAACACACATAAGCATGTGCTTACCTAGAGTCAATTTCGCCTCATTTTCCATTGGTCAGGTCTTTCCTTCTTTCACATTTATTGTGGAACCAGCTCATGTTTAGTTACTGAGACACTATTATAAAAACGCTTTTCTATATGAAAACAAGTAGTCTGACAAGATGCACACACCTGTGCAATGGTGGCACACAGCCTAGGTTAGTAACCAGTAGCTCACTGATCGGCCAAAAGACCCATTCAGTAGAAAGGAAGCCATAGGTGGAATTGGTAACCAAGTCAGTATCCTATGGTAACCAAGAGTATGGACTGTACTGAGAAGGTCCCACCAGGTTTTGGCCCAAAGAGAGGCTACACGCATCAAAATCCCTCTGAATGAACAATGCTTATCCCCTTTGACCTACTCTGCCCTCACTCTGTTTGAGAATCTGTTTTTCTTTTTCAGAAGACAGAGAGGACAAAGGACAACGTAAATCTACCAAGAAGACAAGGAAAGATAGCTGACTCCATGGTAGAAGATGAACCACCCCTCACGTATCAGCTAGGGCCCAGGTGAAACCACAGAGGGTCTGGTGAGAGAGGAGCAAGAGGACTGCTTCCACAGGGAGCTGGATAAGCTGCGCAAGAGTGATGGAGATAGGCATGAAGACACTTACAGCATACCAAAGCTACTGAGAGCACAACAGTAAAGTAGACTTAAAATACACCCACCATGGCTCAAAGAATTTTCTGGAAGAAGAGGCAGAAAGATTGCAAGAACCATAGGGAAGGAGGGCATAGTCAGAGAATGCCCCCCACACACACACACAATGACTGACTGCTGCTCTCACAACTCCTAGCCCACTACCCTACGGTGAATACCAGAAATATCACTGAGGAGGGCCCTCAGTGGAACTGGGGTAGGGATAAGGGAAATGATGGTCAACACATGATGTGTCCACACAAACTTGCCACATAATAGAAATAAAAGAATTCAGAGGTTCCTTATAAAACTAAAATTAAAAGTACGACATGGCCCAGCTATTAAAGTCCTGTGAAATACACCCAAAGGAATATAAATCAGGACCCTAAGAGATGCCTTCATGTCCATGTTTGTTGCAGCACTGTTCAAAGTCAAGTTAAAGACAGACTAGGTGTCTATTAACATCTGAATGAGTAAAGAAAATGTGGCATATGTGCAAGTGAATTTTATTCTGGCTACTCTAACCCTGAAGGGGCATAGATTTTAGAAGTTCCAGAACGAGACACAGGTTGGGCTACAGCATGGTTGTTTATTCCTGGCTGTATCATGGGGCCAGACTTTAAGAGTAAGAAGCAAAAATCACCAAAAAATCAAAACATTATTAAAATGTAAGTTAGCTACTGAATTTCAAACAAAATGCCTCTCTTATGTATAAAAGAGGCACTCTAGAACATAGCATAATAAAAACCTACCATTAACAAGATAATTACCTATATTACCTATATATGGATATTATATTACATATAATCAACTATAAACTTTTTAAATATTTTATTTATTTACATACTTACATGAGAGAGAGAAAGAGAGGGAGAGGGAGAGAGAGAATGGGTGTGCCAGGGCCTCTAGCCACTGCAAACTCCAGACACATGCACTGCCTTGTGCATCTGGCTTACGCGGGTACTGGGGAATTGAACCTGTGTCCTTAGGCTTCACAGGCCAGTGCCCTAACCACTAAACAATTCTCCAGCCCTACTATACAATTTTTTTAATTAACTTATTTTTTATTAACAATTTCCATGATTGTAAACAATATCCCATGGTAATGCCCTCCCTTCTCCCACTTTCCACTTTTAACTCCATTATCCATCATATCCCCTCCCTGTCTCAATCATTCTCTCTTTTATTTTGATGTCATAATATTCTCTTCCTATTATGATGGTCTTGTGTAGGTAGTGTCAGGCACTGTGAGGTCATGGATATCCAGGCCATTTTGTGTCTAGAGGAGCACGTTGTAAGGAGTCCTACCCTTCCTTTGGCTCTTACATTCTTTCAGCCACCTCTTCTGCAATGCACCCTGAGCCTTGGAAGGTGTGGTAGAGATATTGCAGTGCTGAGCATTCCTCTGTCACTTCTTCCCAGCACCATGATACCATGATGCCTTCTGAGTCATCCCAAGGTCACTCCCATCTGAAAAGAGAAGGTTCTCTACCAAAATTGAGAGTAGCATTAATATATGGGTTTTAACATTAAGAGAAATGCTTACTGGGAAGTTTGATGAACATAGTATATACATTTAGCCAGACAGCAGCAGATGTTATACCCTTAGGGCTCATGGCTACCACTGTTGTAGGTTTTCAGTATCAGGGATGTATTCCCTCCTAAGGAGTGGGCCTCTACTCCAATTAGAGGGCAGTTGGTTTCCACAATTTTTTAATTGGGTTGTTTGATTTCTTATTTTTTTTTGAGTTCTTTGTATATCCTAGATATTAATCCTCTATTGGATGTATAGTTGACAAAGATTTTTTTCCCATTCTATAGGTTACCTCTTTGCTTTATTCACAGTGTCCTTTGCTGTACAAAATCTTTGTAATTTCATGAGGTCCCAGTGTTTAATCTGTGGTTTTATTGCCTGAGCAATTGATCTACACGTCTGCTTTTGTGCCAGCACCATGCTCTTTTTGTTACTATGGCTCTGTAGTATAGGTTAAAATCAGGTATGGTGATACCACCAACCTTATTTTGGTTATTTGGTTACTCAATATTGTTTTGGATATTCGAGATGTTTTGTGCTTCCAAATGAATTTTTGGATTGTTTTTTCTATTTCTGTGAAGAATGCCATTGCAATTTTGATGGTGGTTGCATTAAATGTGTAGACTGGTAAGATTGCCATTTTCACAATATTGATTTTTCCGATCCATGGATGTCTTTCCATTTCCTAGTGTCTTCTGCAATTTCTTGCTTGAGTATTTTAAAGTTTTCATTGTAGAGATCCTTCACTTCCTTAGTTAGGTTTATTCCAAGGTACTTTTTTTTATTCAATTGTGAATGGGAGTGCTTCTCTGATTTCATCCCCTGTGGGTTTGTTGTTAGCATATAGGAAGGCTACTGATTTCTGTGTGTTTATTTTGTATCCTGCTACATGGCTATAGGTGCTTATCAGCTCTAACCATTTGCTGGTAGAGTCTTTGGGGTCCTTTATGTATAGAATCATGACATCTGCAAATAATGATAATTTGACCTCTTCCTTTCCAATTTGTATCATTTTATATGTGTCTCTTGCCCTATTGCTATGGCTAAGACTTCCAGTATTATATTAAATAAAAGTTGGGACAGTGGACACCCTTGTCTTGTTCCTGATTTTAGTGGAAAAGCTTCAAGTTTTCCCCATTTAGTAATATGTTGGCTGTAGGCTTGTCATAAATACCCTTTGTTATGTTGAGATATGTTCCTTATACTCCCAGTCTCTGTAGGACTTTTATCATGAAGGGATGTTGGATTTTGTCCAATGATTTTTCTGCATCTAATGAGATGATCATGTGATTTTTGTCCTTCACTCCATTTATATAATTTATTATATTTATCAATTTACATATGTTGAACCACAGCTGCATCTATGAGGTAAAGCCTACTTGGTTGGCATGAATGACCTTTCTGATATATCCCTCTATTCTGTTTGCCAATATTTTGTTGAGAATTTTTGCATCTATGTTCATGAGGGAGATTGGTCCTTAATTTTTGTTCTATCTTTGCTGGGTTTGGTATGAGGGTGATGCTGACTTCATAGAAGGAGTTTGGTAGGGTTCTTTCCTATTTTATGGAAAAGTTTGAGAATTATTGGTGTTAGTTATTCCACGTAGGTCAGGTAAAATTCACCATCTGGTCCTGGACTTTTTTACTTGGGAGATTGTTGATAACTGCTTGGATCTCCATACTTGTTATAGGTCTATTTAAATGATTAATTTCATCTTGATATAATTTAGGTAGGTCATATAAATCAAGGAAATCATCCATTTCTTTCAGATTTTCAAACTTAGTGGAGTATATGTTCTCATAGTATGTCCCTATGATACTTTGAATTTCTCTGGTATCTGTTGTGATGTTACCTTTTTCATCTGTAATTTTATTAATTTGTGTCTCTTCTGCCTTTCTTTTGGTAAGATTTTCTAAGGGTTTATCAATCTTGTTTATCCTTTCAAAGAACCAACTCTTTGTTTCACTGATTCTTTGGATTTTTTTTGTTTCCATTTCATTAATTTCTGCCCTAATATTTATTATTTCATCCTGTCTAATGATTTTCAGTTGGCCTTGTTCTTCTTTTTCCAAGGCTTTAAGGTAAAGCATTAAATTGTGTACTTGAGACCTTTCTAAATTCTTTGTTGTTGTTGTTGTTGTTTTTTCTGAAGTAGGGTCTCACTCTGGCCCAGGCTAACCTGAAATTCACTATGGAGTCTCATGGTGGCCTCAAACTCATGGCGATCCTCCTACCTCGGCCTCCCGAGTGCTAGGATTAAAGGCATGCGCCACCACACCAGGCTCCTTTCTAAATTCTTGATATAGGCACTTAAAGCTATAAATTTCCCTCTTAGGACTGCCTTCACTGTGCCCCAAAGGTTTTGGTAAGTTGTGTTCTCATTAACACTTGACTCTATGAATTTTTTGATTTCCTTCTTGATTTCTCCATTGACCCATTCATCATTTAGTAATGTGTTGTTTAATTTCCATGATTTTGTATGTGCTCTACAGCTTTTCTTGCTATTGATTTGTAGTTTGATTCCATTGTGATCTGATAGATGCAAGGAATTATTTCAATTTTCCTGTATTTGTTAAGATTTGCTTTGTGTCCTAATATATGGTCTATTTTAGAGAATGTTCCACGTACTGCTAAAAACAATGCATATTCTGCAGAATTCGGATGAAATGCCTGTATATATCTGTTAGGTCCATTTGCTCCATGACCTAATATAATCCAAATGCCTCTCTGTTTATCTTTTGCCAGATGACCTGTCAATTGATGAGAGTGGGGTATTGAAGTAACTCACTACCACTGCGTTTGGTGCTACCTGTGACCTTAGTTCTAACAGCATTTGTTTGATGAAGTTGGGAGCCCCCATGTTAGGTGCATATATGTTTAGGATTGGAATGTCCTCCTGTTGGAGTGTGCCTTTAATCAATATAAAGTGACCTTCCTTATCTTTCCTAACTAATGTTGGACTGAAGTTTACCTTGTCAGATATTAGGATAGCAACCCCTGCTTGTTTTCTAGGCCCATTTGCTTGAAACACCGTTTTCCAATCTTTCACCCAAAGATAGTGTCCATCCTTTGTAGAAAGGTGAGTTTCTTGAAGGCAACAAATTGTAGGATCCTGCTTTTTAACCCAGTCTGCAAACCTATGTCTCTTGGTTGGGGCATTGAGGCTGTTGATGTTTAGAGATATTATTGAAAGGTGTGTATTTATTTTTGCCAATTTTTGTAGTGCTTCTGGTTTTACCTTTGCTCTCTTGTATTAACTAATATTTGAGTGTGGTTTGTGTTTTCAAGGTTCCTTATATGTGTGCTTTTCTTTCTCTTCAGCATGGAGGATACTTTCAAGTATTTTCTGTAGAGCTGGTTTTGTGTATAAATATTCCTTTAGACTGCTTTTGTGGAATGTCCTTATTTCTCCGTCTATTTGAATGGATAGCTGTGCAGGATAAAGTTACCTTGGTTGACAGTTGTTATCTTTCAGAACATGGAATACATCACTCCCAGCCCTTCTGGCTTTTAAAGTTTCTGTTGAGTAATCTGCTGCGATCCTTGTGGGCTTGCCTTTGTACGTAACTTGATTTTTCTCTCTAACTGCTTTCAATATATTTTTCTTTGGTTTGTATGTTTGGTAGTTTAATTATAATATGGTACGGAGAGGTTCTTTCCAGATTTTTCTGTTTGGTGTTCTAAACGATTCCTGTATCTGCATTGGCATTTATTTCCCAATTTGGGTAATTTTTCTTCAATGATTTTGCTGAAAATGCCTACTATGCCTATGGAGTGAAATTCTTCTCCTTCTACTATACCCTGAATTCTTATGCTTAATCTTTTCATAGTGTCCTGAATATCTTGAAATTCCCATTCATACTTTCCTACTATTAGTTTGTCTTTCTCTTTGTTGGACTATATTAGATCTGCCACCTGGTCTTCTAATTTAGATATTCTGTCCTCTCCTTCATCCATTCTACTGGTGAGATTTTCTACAGAGTTTTTAACTTCATTGACTGTGTTCTTCATTGCTAGTAATTCTGACTGGTTTTTCTTTTTTATTTATATTTCCTTATTAATGTCTTGTACTGACCTCTTTATTTCATTAAATTGGTTTCCTGTGTCTTCTTTAATTCCTTTGGTTTCCTCTTTCTAAAATTGTGGACTGGCCAGGGTTTTTTGTTGTTGTTGTAAAAAATATATATTTCAATAAGCCTATAATAGGGAGATGTAAACTTTAATCATGAAACCCATTCAATATGCTACTTTTGCAATTGGTTTCATTGTTTTACTTTTCTTAATATGGTTTGTTAATTCATTTCTCCAGGAAAAGTTCATTTTTCAAGTTATTCTCTACCCTGACTTGTAGTTTCTGAAAGTTAAGAGTAACAAGACAGGCATCACCTGTTTTTCTACTGTTTGCCTGGTATTAAGAGAGGCATGTGGCATCATAACAACGAATTCAAATGTGAAGCTGCTGAATGAAGACCATAGATAATATTGTCATAATTTCATAATACTCACTATGAATTCAGTCATATATATCCCAGTTGTTCATCCAGGTTTTGCATTGCCTTTACCATAAATCTCACACATTTTCTTATATTTCTATACTTTATCCAAGATCATAGGGAGCCCACCCTGTAAGAAGCTTCCTTTCATTATTATTAGCATGCTGGTCAGAAAAGCCGGCTGAGTAACACACAGCACTCTTGTGCGACTTTTATCTGTACTGTTTCTTCATGATAGGAAAGATTAGATATGTCTCATCTTAACTATAAGTTGTTTTAAGACTGAAAGATGATAAGAAAAAGTGAGTGGCCATTCAGGACCACAGAAGAGGTTCAAGAAAAACCTGAAATAGTTAAAGTCAGATCTCAACATCAAATTGTTTTTCCTTGAAGTGAGAACTTGGAAAATGACTTCCTGACTACATATGGATACAGTAAACATGTCAGGGTCATTTTCCTTCCCACTTCAATCCTATTGCATAAATCATCAATAATTGTAAACTGTCCCTCTATTGCATTAAATTTAATATTTCTCAACACTGTACAGGATATGCACACATTAAATGCTCTGAAATTGTATTGTATTGGTGGTTAGTCTCAAATGCCAACTTCATTGGCTCAGGAATCACAAAGAGACATGCTGGTGTAGGAGGGCATTTCTGTGAAAATATTAAGTAAGGGATGAATAAGATCTTACCTGAAAGTGGGTGCCCTTCTGACAGCAGCTCAGCTAGGTCTGAGGGGATAGCAATGGCGCCTTTGCTGAACCCTGTCACTCCTTTACAGTAAGTTCATCTACCCTGCTGCTGCTTCCCCTGCTGACCTTGGACCCCAGATTCTTCAGCCTTCCCACATGAACTGAAGATCAGACTCTCTCCATGAATCCTACATACCATCCCAGATCCCAGCTGCTGAGACATCTGGCTCAACGGACTAGGTAGCTACCATGCTCTCAGTCTCTTCAGAGTGCAAACAGCCATCCTTTGAACACAAATCCGTAATATGTAGGCCAACTAATAAATTCCCTTTGTAGTAAACACACACACACCACATAAAATATAATATTATATATATATATATACATATATATATAATCTGCATTATATTATCTTCACATAAATATATGCATGCTGACAATCACTTTTTCATATATACATAGTGTTCCTTTTATTTGATCAGTTCAGATGAAAACACTTGAAAGGGAAATCTTTGGAAATTACTCCATTTCTCCATCCAGGAAAAAGTGATAGGAACACAAAATATTACATGCTTCACGAGTTGGAATTCACATTGTATGTCTCTTATTAATCCATGGGCTTGAAGGTTTCTGTCCATTCAGCCAGTGTTGCCTGTCACAGAACACATGGAGGTCTGACACAGCTTGTTCTGAACTCAAAATTTGATCAAATGACTTCAAATTTTCAAAAGTTTCAGGATGGAGAGATGACTTAACGGTTAAGGTGTTTGCCTGTGAAGCCAAAGGACCCAGTTTTGATTCCCAAGACCCATATAAGGCAGATGCACAAGGTGGCTCATGTGTCTGGAGTTCATTTACAATGGCTGAAGGCCCTGGTGCACCCATTCTCTCTCTCTCTCTCTCTCTCTCTCTCTCTCTCTCATAAATAAATAATTTACAGAAAAAAAAAAAAAAAAAACCTTTCAGTTCACTGCCAAAGGAAGAGATCTCTTCATTAGGAGACTTTTAAAACTTTGACCTGATGTGATTTCTGATTGTCAGGAAATTAAGGAAAGTTATAGACAGCTTGACAATGCTTGCATGAACATCCAAACTAAGCTCAGTTTAAGGGAGGAAGGGGTTTATTTTAAGGTGATAGATTCAGGGGGAAGTTCCACCAGTGGTGGAACAAGCTGCTTTCATATATACAAACAGAGAGAAACAACCAAATAGCCAGCAAAAACCTTACATAAACTGGAGCAAGGAGGACCCCCCCAGACCTCAAACTGCATACCTTTCAGCTGGACCCAGAGGATCTTCGCCCAGTGACACCTCCTCTAGCCAGGCAGCTGGAGACCCAAGCTACTGCCTTTTTTTTTTTTTTTTTTTTTTTTTTTTTTTAGAGAGAGTATTGGCACCCCAGGGCCTCAGCCACTATTGAGCTCCAGATGATGCTGCCACCTAGTGGGCATGTGCGAGCTTGCATTTTCCTCACCTTAGTGCACCTGGCTTACGTGGGATTGGGAGAGTTGAACATGAGTCCTTAGGATTTGCAGGCAAGCGCCTTAACCACTAAACTATCTCTCCAGTCCCCGAGCTACAAGCTTTAATAAAACACCTGAGTTTACACAAAGAAGTCTGAGCTTTGTTGTATTTTTCTGCTTGCTGCTTTTGTTGGTGTTTTGCTGGTAATGGTGGTTTCTATCTCTGGATTTATGAGTGGGTGCCAACTTCTTCCATCATTTGATAGAACTTCCCCTGGATCTGTAAGCTGAAATAAATCTTGTTCCTCCCATAAACTGTGTTTGGTTGGATGTTTGTCCCAGAATCATGGAACATCATAACAAGTCCTTATAGTTTGTAAGGACTTTATGTGTTCTCTGAGACACTATGTGTTGCTGTGTCATCCAGACACGTGTACATGTACACAGAGAGAAGATGAAAAACAGAAACAGATTTGGGTTAATAATGCATCATATTTGAAAGGAAGACCTACATGTTCCTTAGCTTTTGTCTTTAGAGTCATGTTTTCTCTCTCCGTTTTCATTGACTCACATGGTCTCTCCTAAGGGCTCTTCTCTTCATCACCATAAGATTAAAAACAAGGGCTAGAAAAATGGCTTAGAGGTTAAGGTGCTTGCCTGCAAAGCCAAAGGACCCAGGTTTGATTTCCCAGGACCCACGTAAGCCAGATGCACAAGGGAGCACACTTATCTAGAATTCGTTTGCAGTGGCTGGAGGCCCTGGCATACCCATTCTCTCTCTCTCTCTCTCTTTCTCTCTCCCTGCCTATTTCTATATCTCTCTCTGTGTCTCAAATAAATAAATAAATAAAAATTTTAAAAAGATTAAAAACAAAATAACGCATTCAGAAAATAACAAGAAAATTATCTGTCTTCCTCTGCACATGAAGGAAAATAAGCTTAAAGAAATTGGGTCTTTGAACTAATAACACTAGGTTTCACAGGCAGCCAGAATCAAAATTAAATAGTGACTGCCTGTAGTGTTTGTAGCCTCGCTGTGTGAGGACAGTGGGGTAGGATGCACAGGGACCTAAGAAAAAGCTCAGAAAGAGTGTAGGAAATGTGAGTTTTATTGAAACATACCAGGCAGTGATTGTGGAGTGGCAGATGGTTATAAGGGTGACACGGATACTTCCACACGCCATGCCACTGGCAGTGTCCAGGGCAGCACCTGAACAACCAGTTTATTCTCTTCCTAGTGCTGCTCAAGGAGGGCAACAAGTACCTAGTTAGTAGATAAAAGCTTCACCATCATTGTGTTTTGCTCCCCTGTATGACCTGCACCACAAGAAAAGCTGCCTTTGATGAACACCCACGCCGGAAGCAGGTGCTATTCCAGACCACACTCGTTTGTTCATCTCCCAAGATATTGCAGATAATAGTTATCCAGCTAATTAAAACCTGGTTCACATGACATTATCCTTTAGGTGCAGCTGCCGGAGTGAGAGGAGAGATGACGCCTAAAGGACATGATGTTTCATGTCATCGTTTTCAATGGGTGCATGTACTTACTATTCAGGAAATAACAATAACTTCCAGGGGTTTTGGGGAAATGCCTCAGTAGTTCAAGGTCCATGCGTGCAGAGCACGTGACTGAGACTCAGTTGTCCAGCACTTATGTGAAGCAAGATGCAAAATGTAGCATATGTGTTTGGCATTTATTTGCAGAGGTAAAATAAGCTGGTGAATTCATGCAGTTGCACACATATAGGCACACAGAGACATGTAAATAAATTAATTTAAAAAAATTAAATATCACTGGCATTATAGTTCAGTTGATAAAGTTGTTTTCTTGCAATGCTTGCAGGTCCAGGCTTAATTACCCAGTACCCTGATGCACAATGTGGCACATACATCTGGAGTTGTTTGCAATGGCAAGAATTCCTGGAATTCCAACACTTTCTCTCTCTATATATATATATATGTGTGTGTGTGTGTGTGTGTGTGTGTGTGTGTTTTAAGTTAAAAAAGAATAATCACTACTTTCCATATAGCTAATTTTAGCTTTATATTACTACATTAATTTTTCCAAAACAAATCAATTCTAAAGAAGCCAAAACAGAGATAATTTGACGAGGAGAGCAGCTACATTGTCTCACGACCTGGTAAGGGCATACCATTATGAACACATTGGCATAATTGCCAAAGAGCATGTTCTTGCCATTAATTTGAAGGAAACAATACTCAGCAATAAACTTATCAAGCATTGAAGGTGGTGACAGAAAGATAACCCTAATACCACTAGTATGATTTACGTCCCCCACCCCTGAGCTAGACTTACCCAAGCTCCTGCAAATGCACTGAAGTTCATGTTTGCCTCATGTTATGTGGTCAATGTCAGGCAGAAAGTGACCACAGATGATATCTACTAGGTTTACTTATATATTTAAGAAAATCATCATTTTTTTTCCTACACAGGCCCCAACTATTCTTTTTTATATAATTTATTCACTTGACATAGGCCTGACTCCTTCATAGTTGATGTGGGGATGAAAGTCAAATCCTTCTTCACTGGCACACAAGTTAAGACATACTCACTCGTGATTTTGCATGATTTACACTTTGATTTCATCCAGATTGAATGCTAGGAAAATTTGGAAATAAATACATGGATGTCTGAACAGATAGTTAAATCTCAGACGTGTGGACTTGACCAGTGTAGATCATTGTCATTGAACACTTATATATGAAAACCTGCAGATAGACAAGAAAAGGCAAAAAGGAACTAATGTATAGATTTATCAGCATTTTCATTCTAAACCCTTCCTCATTCTTTTTTCTAGCAACTCCCAGGAAAATCCTCCTTGGATTTGGGTTCTGATCATTGGGACTTATGCAGAGCTGTATTGCATTGAAGTGAAAAACAGAAATACACACACTGAACTCACTGTCACAACTACCCTCACACTTCATTTGATTTCTGAAAATTATCCATGGGCCTGGAAGATGTGAGTTGCTGAATAATTATCTGTACTTTGCAGAATGTCAAATGAATCCAAGAGAGCTCTGAGATGTTAACCACTCAACTCAGGTAAAGCTTTTTGGTTTTATAAGAATTTACCCACAATTCTATTATATTTTAACTGTTAATTTTTAACTAAAATATTTACAAATTTTATTTACAACCCTGAATTTCACAGTGGTTCATGGTAACTATATTGGGCACAAAGATGGGTAGGTATACAGTAATGACCATAGGAAATTAGTTCCATCTACTCAACATTTCATATGTGTAGATTTGTTCTTACTCTAGATTATGTTATACAGTGTGATACAAAGGGCTCAGTAAAATACGACATATGAACACTGGAGGATGGCTCAGTGGATACACCACTTACCACTCAAGCTACTGTACCTGAGTTTCATTCCCAGACACCTTGTAAAAGTCTGTGGAATGTGGCAGGATTCTGTAAATTCAGTGTTCTAAGGATGATGCATGAGGGCATGATGGAAGACAGAGGCAAGTGAATATCCCAGGAGCTCATTAAATGATGAGCAAAGAATGGCAGAGCGAGAATCAGGAGTAAGAAATCCTGCCTCTAAGGAGAGAGACAAGCCAGGACCAACCCCACATTGGTTCTTTGATCTCCACACGCTTGCTGTGGCATGCACAAATGCACACAAACATGCACATACCCGCACATGTACACAAATGAAAACTCAACATACAAGACTCATGTTCAGACATCTTCTGTTTAATACAATAGCTTCTTGATTCTCAGCAATTGTGAAGGTTGATTCCTATGCATAAAAGATCATTTCAAAGCATCAACTCATTTTATCTGAAATTTAGTCACAAACTATATATTATGAGATTTTATTTATACCAAAAAGTAGAGTTATTTGTATTTTCAAATTTCACACAGTTGACAAAACTTAGATTATCTATATACATTTTCTTATTAGTTTTGTACTCAGTGAATACAGTCAAGTTGGTACCATTGTTAGCCTCCTCCCTGTCCTCCCCACCACCACAGGGAACCTTCTTGTTGGGGTATAAGGGTTGTGCATTGTGGGGTTAGTTATCACTTATGGGTAGGAGGAAATGTCTGTGTATCATGACCCAGCGTGTGGCTCTAACATTCTTTCTGCCCCCTCCTCCACAAATTTACCTGAGCCATGTTGGGTTCATTTTAGGTCTGCTTCAGTGATGAGGTCTTGGGAGCCTCTGTGTCTCTGGATATCTGGTTTGGTAGGAGTTGAGTGTTCTCTGTGTCTATCTCCTTCACCTTTGTGCTGGTACCAGGTTCACCAAGAAAACAGCACACTTGCTTGTTTCCCCACTTATTCTTAGTTTCAGCTGGGGCCCTTTTGAGGTATGATAGGGTGGTTGTCCCCTTAAATTTGCATGTATCTGAAAAAGAGAAGCAGGTTCTCTGATGGAGAGTAAAGAGATTATCTATATACACTTTTATAATGTGCATATTGTCATATGTTTTGCTACTGTTAAGAAGTGTTTGTATAGTTCTTCTGTCAGACAGAACTCTGATAAAATAAAAATAATACCAAGCAAATGAATGATGTGAAAGAAAAAAATAATGATATAGTAGAACTTCTTATCAACTCATATTCTTGAACATGCAAGATGGTCTGCAATATATTTTGGAGGCATGAACGCTTCACGTCTTTGGACCTGTACCACAGCCACCACAACACAGAAATCCAGGCTTGCCTCAGTTTAGTGTTTCCCAGAATCAGGACACAGGGATGGACTGAGGGAAAAACTGGGCCAGCAGATTGGCAGGACCTAACATAACGATAGCTCTCCAGCAGCGGAAACCTCCAAGGCCACAAGAGAAAGCCCAGGAAGAGGTGCCCAGCAGAGCAGAGGGGACCATGATTTTCACGGCTCTGATGTGGGCCGTGGTGCTGGCGTCTCTGCATCCTTGGACATTGTCCTGCACCAGAGAAAAGTGGATTGGGATAAGATAAAGGGCACGGAAATGAAAATACAGATTAGAATTAAGGGAAACTTGTAAAACTCTACAGGGTTTTTCAAACTGGAACAGTTTGCCAGGTTGTCTTTACAACTGTCAATCCGGACATCAGTGTGTGAGTTTATCAGCACAACGTGCAAACCCAAAAGGAACAGAGACACCCGCATCACCACCAACACCATTCCTTTAACTCTCCACCACAAATATACAAGAATAAAGTTAGAAAAGCTGCCAATCTTAAGAAAGTAAATGAGGCTGAGGCATGTACCAAGCCACATGCAAAAATGATTAGTGACAATCCCAGTAAAATTAATCATTTTTAGTGTACTTCTAACAAACACGAAACCTGAGTATGGCACTGGAACTGACGTGTTTGTAAGTAAAGGTAGAGGAAGAGCGATTCTGGAGATGGCCAGAACAGTGAGGACTTGATCCGCAAAGCAGATCTCCTTTCTTTTGATTCAGTCCACGCAGTTCACCAGGACAATGAATGCATTGGCCAAATATCATAGTATAAATTCTACAGTTAAAAGAATATTATTAGGCTGTGCATGACACCACACATTTTCTGAAGAAAAAGTCAATTCTTGAAGTCACTGCAGAAAAAAGTTTTACAATGTTATGTTGGAGTCCAGAATCTTCACGGAATACTTGCTTTATAACTTTTTTGTGAAATAGCAAACACGCCAATGTCAGCAATGACATGGTTCATCTTTTTATAAAAACACAGTTTAGTTAAGCTTCATCCAGTATGTGTTCCTAGAACAAAATAGTCTGGAATACTTTTTACTTAATGATTAGAGAAGCAACGAACCATCCTATACTAAGATAAAAGTTAACATATTAGTATTATTTTTCTGATTTTGACTAAACATGTTTTAACATAGCTGCTTTTAGTTTTCCCAAGTAACATGATGCATTCCATCAACTATAGAAAGGGACAAGATTCCAAATGATGTATCTGGAACTTCAGAGTAACTGAGGGTTTTAGAGACTCTATGCTTTTGCCTGCAAGAAGACCTGTGCATATGTTTTCCACATCCATTTGGATGAACCTGCATAATTCTCTAATAATATCATAGAGAAAATTATTACTCAAATATTCAATATTTCATGCCAAATGCATTAAAAGTGAAAATGTTTCACATTGAACGTTTATACATTTTATCAACATTTATTATGTTTGTTTTATGCTTTATACAGTGGCTATTGGTCAGACATTGTTTAAAAGTGCTTTGCCATAAAATTGGTACAGAATTAATACATACTCGCAGTAAATTGGGGATTTCATGCATGTTATGATACACTCACTGATCTTGAATGAGTGACCAAGCAGCAAGAATTCTCCTCAAACTTTGCTTCTCTAGGATCCTACAGGCTTATTCTACCTTGGAAACAAAGACCATCTGGTCTTGTCTAACTCCCCTGATGTCTCTCTGACATATGCCCATAGATGATCATTATCAGGCAAGGATGACTCACAGCCTGGAAGATGAGGGGTGAGCAGAATGGTGCCATCATCATGCAATAGCTCATAGTTAAATAAAGGCATCAGTTAAGTATATCCACAGACTTACATGCAACTAATAGATTAGAGAAAAAGCAGATATTAACCTGAGAGGTGGCAGAGAAGGATTGGTGGCATCTTATTTGAAGAGCATTTGCCAACCACTGACCATTTACACAGAAGCAATACTGAAGAAAGAAAATTCAGCATATTAATAAAAACATGGACAGTTGTCCAATACTTACATGAAAGACATAGAGAAAAGGACATTTTAAACCACTTTCTTAATACTTCTTAAAAATATTTTATTTATTTATATGAGAGAGAGTAAGAAAGAGGCAGATAGAGAGAGTAGAGAAATGAGCATGCCAGGGCCTTCAGCCATTGCAAACAAACTCCAGATGCATGTGCCACCTTGTGCATCTGGCTTATGTGGGATCTGGGGAATCACACCTGGGTACTTAGGCTTTGCAGGCAAGTGCCTTAACAACTAAGCCATCTCTCCAGCCCCTTTTTATAATTGTTTTCATGAACAGACTAATGTCAGTGAACTGAAATTTGACATTGCGGTACATGTTGATAAAATACTAATTTGTAGCCAAAATGATATTAATAACATCTTGCAACAAATTAAGACTACCTGTTTATATCTGGTTAATTATACTGTTTTAGTGTCTTAAAAGCCTTAGGTAAGCCTTTGTTGTTGTTTTAAGGGGTTAGCATTCATTTTATGTCTTGGCTAACAAAGCCATATTCTAGCAAAAACTAAATTCTAGCAAGGAGAAACATAACTTTAGTGACTTGACAGTGAGATGCCTTTTGAGCAAGCAAAGGCAAGAAAGGAAATATGTGGACTCAGATCACTTTTGATTGCCCCTTTCCTTGTCACTGAGCCAGGAGGCAGAAATCTTGGGGAACATATGAATTAATTTAAATCTGATTGGACCTGACGTGGGGAATACTTGACAAGAAGTCGCAGCCATCACTGAACATGTTTAAACAACACATGGCAGACTCCTAATATAATTGACATTACCATGAGCAAGCAGAAGTGATAGAAGCAAGCCACACATCCTCCCATGTGAACCTTGCATGCTCAGTCTTTTTCACAAGGACGCTCAAGGATCCAAAGACGTAAGTATCTATGGAGAGATTGGACCTAATTCCCCCCAGATCTAGAGCAAGATCCAGGGTCAGTTTACTTCTGCTAACATCTCAATTTTTTTTTCAGTTTCTAGGTATGGTAACCTTAGGTAAGGTTCTTAAATTCTCTTGCCTTCTAACCTTATGCTCCAAAATTCGTGTTAATGTTCTGAGGATTCATCATGGTAAAGTATGTGGGCCAGTGAGGAGAACTGTCTGTATACAAAAATAGTAAGAATTTTCCTGACTCTTAATTCTGTTTTCTAAATATTATTAATTAGAAGCAAGTGAATAAATCATGTGTTGGTCTCATTCCCCTCCTCTCTACCCCCTATTCCACTGAGGGCCCTCCTCAGTGGCCTTACCCCCATGGGGTTATGGGTTATGATAGCACCAGTCAGTCATTGTAGGGAGGCAATGCCTACGGATACTCCTTAATACCCTGTGGCTTTTATAATCTTTCCACCCCCTCTTCCACAATGTTCCATGAGCCTTGCAGGTGTGTTGTAGGTCTACTTTAATGTTATGCTCTCAGCAACTCCTGGATTTCTGCTTTGGTACATTTTTGAGTATCCTCATTGTCTGTTGTCATCTCCCTGGTGCAGATTGTCAGGTTCTCCATGAGAACAGCAGTCATGCTCAATTTACCAATTCCTCTGTGGTGTTACCTGGACTCTGGTTTATGGGCCAAGCAAGAGATGGCTTATGTAATGATAGGGAGTCAGCTATCTTTTCTTGTTCTGTTGATGGATCTTTTGTTCTCCCTGGTTTTCACTGCCTTCTGTAAAAGAGGAAATAGATTCTCCAATAAAGAGTCAGAGCAGCATTCATGAAAAGGGATGCTCATAATTTATTAAGAGCGATTTTGATGAGTGTATCCTCTGTTTTGGCCAAAGACTAGTGGAGCTTCTCTACTTCTCTTAAGAGTTGTCATTTACTTCTAACTTGCTGAGTGAAATATTCTACCCATTCATCTCATAGTACTTTTTTATTAACGGTATTAAAAGATATGAAATTTTACACATACCTGAAATTTCTGTCATCACTTTAGAGAGTGCTTTGATTTACAATTTTTATATTGAGATTGACTTTATCACAGACTTTTGCTTTTAGAATTTTACTAAGAATGAATTGTGTTTCTTGATTTCCAAACACAGGGAGTGCTATGATTATTAATAGTAATATTGTATTAATATAATGTTTACTTTTTCCTGTAACTTTAATTCTGGGACATATGTTCAGAATTTTTATGAATTTGAGCTTAAAAATATTTCTTTGAAATGATCTTATATTTTCTTTTAGCAAAATTGGCCACATTTATCTCAAGGATTAAGTACTAGGCGTATTATTCACAGCATCTATAATTAGTAATATAATTAGTAATCCATTTTATCTAGCATTTGTGGAAGTAGTATAAATTTTTACAGTAAATGGATTCAATATTTTGTTCATCTCTGAAGATTTTATTCATTTCCTTCAGTAGAATAATTATAAAGGCAATTATGGCCCTGATTATTCTGTCTTGTTTACTCTACTTTTATAGTTTAATACCTCTATTATCTTTATAGTTGTCATCTTCACACATATTAAGTTTATTGTGCTTTTAGCTTTTATTGATTGGCAGGCTAGTTTGGCATTCTGCTTGACATTGCAGAGCTAAAACTAAAAGCATGACTAAAACTTAATGATTTGCTTAATTAAACTATGTGTTTTTTTTCTCAGAGGGTAGAAGTTTCCAAATTGAAGGAATTTGGGTGAGATACATGATAATATTGAGAGTCTGTCACTTACCCAGAAGAGAAGAAAGGTCACTGGAAAATGAAATTGTACATGGAGCATTTGTTTCACTATGATTGGTCGACTTAAATTTAGATTATTTTAGCTTTGATTCATAACTAGGAGATAAATACAGAATACATAAAACTTAAATGCACAAATCATGTTACATTCTATTACATGAAATACACAGTCATAGGCACATACATACAAAACAGGCACTATTCTTAAAGTTAAGTAAATATCTCTGTTTATGACTGACTGACCCGGTTCATTTGGGGATGTCAGACGACTTTGAACTCCCTCATAGGTGCCCCTCACTGTCAGCCGTGCTTGCTCCTCACTCCTCCTTTCTCCTTTTTCCTGGAATCATAATAATTCTTTCCCCCAGCTCAATACTTAGCAGTTTGCCTCATACCCACAGTGCTAAGTTCCTTGTTAACCCATATCAACTATTTTCTTTTCTTACCATTTCTGAATTCAATCACACACATAAGTATAAGTCAAGGCCTTGGAATATTTTTGAATCTGTTTGCACTAATCAAAACTTCTAATATCTGTCTTGTAGAGTTTTCTTTTATTAAATTGTAGTGTTTTAAATAGTTTATATAGGAACAATTTAATCAATTGTGAGCATACTGTTCAGTTAATTGTAATCTTAGTATTTGTGTATTTAAGCCACAAAATATGCACCTAGTTTATCATGCACACAAATAACTCATTTTTAACAGAATATTGAGCATATCACTTGCTAATCCTCCTTCCTCTGTGAGTTCAGAAGACTTCTGTGTGCACAGTCTTCTAGCTTCCTCCTGTCATACAGTCTCCAGGCCTAATGATTATGAATTCCCATCTTGTGACCTCTATTAACTATATTCTGTGTGTAGAAAATAGCATTCCTCCTTTATAGTTATATTATGATTATCTGTTTGTCTTTATTTGTTACTGTGTTCAACCATTGGAAAAACTTGAATCAGTTATTTTATAGCATATATTTAATTTAAGAGGTAGACACAGAGAGAGAGACAGACAGAAAGAGAAAGAGAGAGAGAATGGGCACGCCAGGGCCTCCAACCACTGTAAGTGATCTCCACATGCATGAGCCACCTTGTGCATCTGGCTTAAGTGGGTTCTGGGGAATTGAACCAAGGTCTTTTGGATTTGCAGGCAAAAGTCTTAACTGCTAAGCCATCTCTCGAGCCCCTTATAGCATATATTTATATAAATATGTAATAAAAATTATTTACTTCTTTCTTTAAAAGTACTTCTCATTAACTGCTAGAGATTTCCTCAAATTCAATTCAACTCTAGTGATAGTAATTTCATTACAATAGACACAGAAACATAGAGGATGTAGTAATACATATATTTTTCTAAAATGACAAGAGAACATAGGATCGTTTTACCTACGACTAGTAACTTGTGCAATTTTACTTGGTGAAAACACAGTGGAATGTTGACAAATAATAGCAAAACAGAACTGATATTTCTGTCTCTTTATACAAGTTTATTCAGAAGTCCCAACACAGGAAGTCATGCAGATATCTTTCTCTGGGCGTCTGTAAAGCAAACTGGTACATATGGAAAACACAGCTCAGCCACTACATGGATGAATCTCAACCCATTACATTGAGCAAAAGAAAAGTCCTCCAGGCACATTCTGTGTGATCCTATTAATGCCATTTCAGGAAAGTGTAAATTTATAAGAACCAAAACTGCAGCAAAGTTTAAAGGAATTTTGGGTGTGTGGGGATTTTCCACAAATGAAAAACACAAGGGACTTTAAGGTTTACTGAATCCTCTCTACGTCTGTAGTGTAGTGATTGATACATGAATTATACATGTGTGAAAACTCAAAGAATCTATATTGTGATACTTTTCACCTGGGTTTTATTCAAGTACTACCTGTAGAAAAAGTACCAAAGATTCTCTAAGATAATGCAATAAAAATATTTGCCACCAACCTATAGACCATGATGTGCTTATTGTTAGGATACTAGTAAATTCTCCTATTTGAAAAATTACCCTGCACATTGAAAGGATTTCTTCACAAAAATAAATTATGACTAAATAATTCTTTCTTTCTAAAAATGTATAGAATGCTTTCATACAGCAGTTGAACAATGTGAAACCATGACATGTGATTACATTTATTTTCCTGCATCTCAACTCTCTAAACATTTCATATATTTTATTAATTAATTTTGATTTCTGTAACACAACCATACTAGTATTATTCAATTATATTAATGTAACCTGTAAATTATACTAGAAGCTTGTCCAACCAGGACCCTACTTTTCAACTTAATAGAATACAATTATATGATAAAAATAAAGTGATAAACTTCACAGTGTGGTATTCATTTAAAAGACCAGCCAGTATTTACTATGTTGTATTTAAAATCAAAATGAATTGTGGTGTATACATGAAAACTACATTTAGAAAATATGTACTTCCAAATGTTCCTAGATATCTAAAAAACTTAGGTATATTCTAATAATTGTTAAATTGAAGCAAATAATATGGATTGGACATTTTGTATAACGCAATCTTGTGATTTTGAGTAATTAAAAAAAACTTCTTGGGCTGGAGACATGGCTTAGAGGTTAAGCACTTGCCTGTGAAATCTAAGGACCCAGGTTCAAGGTTCGATTCCCCAGGACCTATGTTAGCTAGATGCACAAGGAGCGCACTCATCTGGAGTTCGTTTGCAGTGGCTGCAGTGGCTGGAGGCTCTGGCACACCCGTTCTCCCTCTCTGCCTCTTTCTCTCTTTGTCTGTCACTCTCAAATAAATAAATAAAAATTAAATTTTTTTTTAATTTCTTACTATATGCACTTGGCATAATACAGTGTATCTGACTTTTGTCTTTCTTTTATTCTTCAATTCTGATTTTAAAAAAATGTAAAGCCGGGCATGGTGGCACATGCCTTTAATCCCAGCACTCAGGAGGCACAGTTAGGAGGATCCCGGGAAGTTTGAGGCCACCCTGAGACTACATAGTGAATTCCAGGTCAGTCTGAGCCAGAGTGAGACCCTACCTCAAAAAAAAAAAAAAAAAAAGTAATACAACTTTTACATGGAAATTTACCTTTATTTGAATAAAACTATAAAATTCTCCTTAGGATGTTTTTCTCACTGCCTGAATACATACATTGATTATAAGTTATAGGTTTCTTATTTTAAAATCTCAAAAAGATTCATTATTGAGAAAAATTTCATAATATGTATGATTATAAATAAGTCTTATAGTTAAGTCTATAGTGTTCTCTAATGATACATCCCTGTTTATAAGTACTCGTAAAATACTACATACTTGTAAAAAGATTTGATGTTACAATATGCTGAATAAGTGGTTGTCCCAGGCATTCATTTTCAAAACACACAAAGTAATGTGCAAAAGTACAGATTTATCACGTACAAACATTTCATAAGGCCCAAACTTCCTCGGGAATATGAAAATGATCTCCAAAACTCTTAGGGACAAAATTACTGAGTGCATGTGGCCTTGCACCTCGCCCACCGCAGCACCTTGAGAAGAGCTTGTCTCAGCTTACTGTCTGCCAGAATCAAAATGCACGAGTGGCTTGTAGGAAACATAATTCCAGTAATCTGCTCATATAAAATGATACTAATTTCTTCCATGCTTCCAAAGCTTGAAAGTGTGAGAAGTGACAGGAGGAAAGCCGTGTACAGCAGAAGGAACCACGTCATGGTCTGCAGGGCCCTGACGTGGGCCGTGGCGCGGGCGTCTCTGCACCCCGGCCGGGTGCGCTGCATCTTCCGCAGGTGTTTCCATATGGAGACGATAAGCAGGAGGAAATTCGCCAGGGACACAAGGAAAGGTATTAAGCTGAACGCAAAACTGATAAAAATCATAACCTTGGAAAATTGTGCAGAATTCTTCCAGCTAGGGCTGAAGGACTTGTTGTTTGTAGATCCATCAAACACGTAACTAACAAATGTGTTGGTCACCACAATATTTAAAGACAAGGGAAACAGAGACACCAGCAACGTCACCAAAACCACCTCACTAACCCTCCACTTTAGGAAATGAAAAATAGAGTTGGAAAAATTGGCTACCTTGAGAAAATATAAGATGCTGAGGGAGGTCGCAAGCCAGATACTGAAGTGATCAATCACTGTCCGGGTGAAATAAATCATTATTATAATTTCTTTACTTATAAACAAATCTGGATAATGAAAACATAGGAATATATTTATGACTACTAACAAGAGCAGGGCTATCCTGGAGATGGACAGAGCAGTGGTGATTTGAACCACTAAAGAGAGCTTCCTTCTCTTGACCCAGTCCATGCAGTTCACCAGGGCTATAAATCCATTTCCTAGAATTCCAATTATAAATTCCACAAGAAAAACAATTTTTACTGTTCTCTGTGTGACACCATCCATTGTCTGTAAAATAATGTCCAAATTTCTAAGAACACTGTTGTTTAACACATTTGTTTAAAATGACGTGTACCTAAGATTGTCGGATGTTCCAAAATACCATCCCATTAGTAACTCATGTACTCAATGCCAAGCCAGGAAACAAGATCTTGCAGTCAGCAAGCACATACACAGTATTCTTCTTAAGAATCTCGTTGGCCCAGGCTGCTTCGTGCAGATAGTCCGTGCCTTCAACGATGCAGCATAGTCTCAAAGCTGATGATGAAAGATATGCTGAGTTTTCAGGTGCTCACATGCAAAGATCTACTAATTTGCATAGTTTTGACTTTTCTGTCTTATCTACATGTTTCAGTCTGTCATCATGAGTTTAGAGCATAACATGACAAAATTCTAACAGAAATACAGAATGTCCTAAGGAGTGGATGAGTACTTATTTTATATACATATGTGTATATATAATATTATATATTATATAATTAAATATTACAATATTATATATAATAATATATAATATGTATATAATATATAATATACATTATGTATACTTTAAATTTATGCAGACATTGTCCAAATCTCTTTCTACATATTGCTGGAGTTGTCTAATGTAATGATCTCTTGGAGATGTCACTGTAAAGAAAAAAAACTTTTAATTCAGGAATAAAAGAAAAGAGGCCGGGCGTGGTGGCACATGCCTTTAATCCCAGTACTCGGAAGGCAGAGGTAGGAGGATTGCAGTGAGTTCAAGGCCACTCTGAGACTACATAGTGAATTCCAGGTCAGCCTGGGCCAGAGTGAGACCCTACCTTGAAAAATAAAAAAAAGAAAAAGAAAAAAAGAAAAAAAAAAGAGAGAGACTGATTCTGAGACAAATATGCAATACCAGCACTTTGATTTACATTGCCCCAACTTGCAGCTCCAACATTAAAGTGATTTCATGATCTTTTTATGGTTATAGTTATATAAAAGAAAGTCATGGGGCTGGAGAGATGGCTTAGCGGTTAAGCGCTTGCCTGTGAAGCCTAAGGACCCCGGTTCGAGGCTCAATTCTCCAGGACCCACGTTAGCCAGATGCACAAGGGGGCGCATGCGTCTGGAGTTCGTTTGCAGTGGCTGGAAGCCCTGGCGTGCCCATTCTCTCTCTTTCTCTCTATCTGCTTCTTCCTCTCTCTGTTACTCTCAAATAAATAAATAAAAATGAACAAAAAAAAATTAAAAAAAAAAGAAAGCTTATGCGGAGACCACCCACTTTAGCTTTAAAAAAAAAAAAAAAGAAAGTCATAATGAAAGACATTTGTCAAATATGCTGGGGGGGGGGGGAGGAGGCCTGGAGAGATGGCTTAGTGGTTAAGTGCTTAGTTGTGAAGCCTAAGGAACCTGGTTAGAGGCTCAATTCCCCAGGACCCACTTAAGCCAGATGTACAAGGGGGCGCACGCATCTGGAATTTGTTTGCAGTGGCTGGAGGCCCTGATGCACCCATTCTCTCTCTCTCTCTCTCTCTCTCTCTCTCTCTCTCTCTGTCACTCTCAAATAAAATAAAATAAAATGAATAAAATATATGCTGGTAGGAACATCAGGGAGAGAGATGACAGCAAAGCAGAGACATATGCTATCTGATGACATTTTCAGCTTTTGGGTTAGTGGAAGCTAGTGATCATTGAAAAGATGCTAGACAGAAGTGGGCGCTTAGTGACTATTAAGGGGCTGAAGAAAGCCAAGGTAATTTGGTGCTGCAACTGCCACATTCCGACTCTTCATAAACCTAAAGTTCTGAGCCATCCTTGAACATTGAAGAGCATTCAGCAAGAACTGGAAGTGGGGTTGGGCACAAGAGATTGCTCATTTGTTAGTGGCACGTGCTTGCAAACATGTGACTTGTTTTTTCTTGGAACTTTGGTTTACAGATGTCTTTATTCCTTAAAAGTTGGCAACTGTATATAATACTTATGTAACTACATTGCAAATTATACAGGCCATATATTCGCATACACATGGACACAAACTTATTGAACAACTGCCATTCTCTTTCTACCCCCAAAGTTCAGGGGGTTTTTTGTTTTGTTTTTTTGGTTTTTTTTTTTTTATTTGTTTAAACATTTAGTATTTATCTAGACCTTGCTTTGTAAATGTTGTGATGGTATTAAGAAAATATTTTAATGATGCTTCCTATTTGACAAATTTGTTGATATAAAGCAGTTTTCTCTTGTCCTGTCATAAC
Source organism: Dipus sagitta (assembly GCA_036346955.1). Lineage (NCBI taxonomy): Eukaryota > Metazoa > Chordata > Mammalia > Rodentia > Dipodidae > Dipus > Dipus sagitta. Next base: position 26,029,401 of record CM070789.1, on the reverse strand, counting down.
TATTGGCCATCAAGGATCAGAAATTTCTGGCGTGACCTACAGAATGCTTGTTGCAAGGACCATAGCATTGACATAAGCAAGATCATGCAGTGCTAGCTACATCTGTCATCCCAGAAATAGGACTGTTAACATTCCCTGGTATAAGAAGAGTTATGTGACTGTCACCTGGGATATCAGCCATTACTCCCTCCTGTCCCCCAGCTGCACATGGTCTTAGAGAAAGCTTGAGAGTATGTAGGAATAAAAGATTGACAGCAGAATTGGAAGATCAATCCTCCCTGGAGCCACTATCTTTGATTGGATAGAACTACTTAAATAAATTCTACCATTGTTATGATGGAAATAATCCTTTGGATGAAGCTTGTCATGTCAAAACAAATAGTAAAAAATAATTAAGGGGAAAACTTAGTTGTGATTTCTTTAATATACTGACTTTAATTCTATGTGCTCCTGATTTGTAGATGGTGAATGAAGTTCTCGTTTCTTTCAATTCTGTGACCAGTGGCAAGGAGGAAAGTACCCTCATATGCTGATAGATGAATTCAATACTGTTTTATGTAAAGCAGAATTTTTGCAAAACAGCTCATTTAACTCTGTTTTAAATGCTCATCTGTGGGCCAAATAAATAAACGCCATCTTTTCAGTTGCAAAGATGCAAATAAAGACATATTCTCTTACATTATTTGTAATCTTCCCTCACATAGCCTCTCTGCATTGATTTGTTATTAAAATTTTTTAAGGTCAGTACGCAGAACAAGATATGGGTAACTAAGGCGCACAAAACTGTCACCAGAGACTAAGTAGAGAATCAGTTTGTTCCCATGCCAGTGTGGGTCCAGGGGAATCTCTCCCAAAGCCTGGACCTTGATTCTTGGTGGTTCAGAGCTTATAATTCTTAACTTGGGTTATTTATTATTGTTAGTTCTCAGAGCTCAGAGCCCTCGCCTAAAGTCACAGGCTTGGAATATGCAATAGGCAAGTTTTGGAGAAACAGAAAATAAAAAAGTTAACTAGTGATCAGATGTCTGTAGTTGTGCTCTGGAGATAAAAAGAGGCATAAGTTGATTTATAATGGGAGCTGCAATACAGATCACGGCCTTGAAACAGTACAAAACCTACAGTGTCAGTCAGTGCAAAAGACTATGCAGAACAGGACATAACCAAAATAAAAGTCTGTATAGTACAGGACATGACTTTGGGGACAGAGGCTTCTAACTTTTCTTTCCCCAATTTCCACCTCAAACATACAATTGGTGGTGTGTGTATATATATATACATATGTGTGTGTGTGTGTGTGTGTGTGTGTGTATAGATATATGTGTGTGTGTGTGTTGTGTGGTAAATGTATAATGTATTCATATGTGTGTGCAGACGAACATACTTTTTAGGTGTTGCCTACCTTTTCTTAAACATATATATGCATATATATACATACATATATACATACATATATATATATATACAATCATATATATACATACATATATATATACAATCATATATATACATATATATATTCTTTTTACTTACATGGGTTTTAGTCTTGTATCCTCGTATCCCCAGTCTCCATTACCCCCAGGGGCCACCTCAGTAGGGTTCTTGGTGTTCATTGTGGGGTAATTAGGATGACTATTAGTTTCAGGGGCTGCTGTGTCTCAGAGTATTTCTACCTACCTTGTGGCTGTTACGCTCTTCCTGCCCCCACTTCTGCAACAGCCCCCAGGAGTTGGGTGTGTTAGCAGATTGTTTTTACTATTAAGTTCACTATAGACTCTGTATTTCTGTTACACTGCGTTGCAGTTCATCTCCAGGTTTATTTCCATTTCCCTAGATGCAGAGATTTCCAGTCAAGATGTCATCCACCTAACCTTGCCACATCTCCCTGGGAAGGAAAGGCAAGGCATTGAGGGTTCTTGGGTCTTCTAGGGGGAGCAGCATTGAGAGTAATACTCTTGTTGTTGCTTTCTCTGTGGTTTCTCCGGGACCCCTCTGAATGTGATAGGGGTGGCACACACTGTGGTGAGCAGTCAGCTGTCCGTTGTTGTTGAATTTGGTGGGTCTATGATCTCCCCAGTATTCTCTGCCATCTGTAAAGTAAAACAGATTCTCTAACCAAGGGTGTTAGCAGCTTTGATTAAGGGGGGCATGCTTACAGTTTTGAGAGAATTTGATGAGGATATTAACCCAACATATCCAGAGAACAATGGGGGCTTCTCTCTGGGGGTTGTGCATTTCCTATTTATGGGGCACTGGCTTGATTCTGAGCACCAGATATGAGCTCTCACCCACTGAGCGGCCTCGTGTCTGATCAGAGGGCAGTTGGTTGCCCACATGGACTGGGTGTCACTATTGCACAAGTGTGTGTTTCCTGTCCATCTGATGACTTGCATAGTTAGCAGGGTCTCCTGCTTATTTGTGCTGTTGGTGACCATTGTCACACAATAGCTCCCTTAGCACTTTCCAGCACTATGAGGACTTCTGAGGAGATGTCTGGCTTTCCTCTTGGTTCCCATGTGGTCTCAGTGTCCTGAGATGACAGTCTGAATGGTGTTTTCAGCAACAAGATATTAACTTTTAGCTCTATTGGGTAACCAAATGCTTTGCATAGGGCCTACATTGTTTTGGAGACCGCATGGATCTCCCTGGACAACTGCTGGTTGTGAGGGTAACCAAGTTCTGGTCCTGGGATTCCCAAGTCAGAGCTTATGGTTTGAGGCTTAAGTTCTCTCTATTGTCAACTGGGCACATCTATCAGATCCATCCACCTCCCTTCATTGGGGATTAGATGTTTCATACGGGTACCACAGAGGGTTGTTCTTAATATACCAGCCACTTTAGTCTTTTGTGGTTCCCACGCCCTCCCTCTCATCTCCTGGCTCTCCCACCCTCTCTCCCCCCAATAATATTTCCCTCTATTAGTTTATCTGTTATCCCTTCCTCTTCTCTCTCCCTGTTTTCTCTTTTTCCTAGTCTCATTCTAACTATATGCCCATATTCCTAATGTTTACTGCTTTGATAACTGCATTAGTAAAATGGCCATCTGGAGATGGACAATGAAATAATAAAATTAGCAGGAAAATGGTCTCTTCAGATGGCCATTTTAGGAACCACATATGGAAAAAAAAAACATGCAGCATTTGACTTTCTTAGACTGTTTGACCTCGCTTAAGATTATAGTTTACAAGTCCATCCATTTTCCTGCAAATTTCATTATTTCATTTTCCTTACTGCTGAGTAGAATACCATAGTGTGTGTGTACATCTTCATTATCCATTCTTCTTCCATTGAGCATCTGATTTGATTCCAGTTACTTGCTATTGTGAATAAAGCAGCAGCAAACATGGTTGAACAAATATCTCTAAAATAAAGAGTGGCTTCCTTGGGGTAAATGCCCCCAACAGTAAAACAGCTGGGTCAGATGGTAGATATATTTTCACGCTTTTCAGGAGTCTCCTCTCTGCTTTGCAAAGTGGTTGTGCAAGTTTGCACTGCATATTATTTTACATGATTTTTTTCCCACCTCACACCATCTGGAGCTGTGTGCAAACTCCTGTGATGTTTTGTATGAATTTTGTGGAAAGTGCACCACAACTACATGACCATAAAGGACTTTTCTCATCCTTGAATCTGACTTCTTATTCAACAGATTTTATAACTTTCTCCTCTTTTGACAGTGTCCATGCTTTAACTCTGGTATAATAAGTACTCCTAACAATATAAAGTGTTATAAATCACCATAAATGACCAATTTTTTTGCTTGTACTTTTAATGAGAGAGAGAGAGAGAGAATTGGCATGCCAGGGCCTCCAGGCACTGCAATTGAACTCCAGATGTTTGTGTCACTTTGTGGGCATGTGCAACCTTGCACACTTTCATCACTTGTGCATCTGGGCTATGTGGGATCTGGAGAGTCAAACATGAGTCCTTAGGCTTTTCAGGGAAGCACATTAACCACTAAGACATCTCTTCAGCCCCAAAATCACCAATGTTTAAGTAGTGATTGAGAAGACTCCTATAAGCCATAGCTTTCTATTTTCTTAAAATGGATGATGGTACATAGCTGAAAACAATGTGAACAATATAATTTATTTATGTAAACTCTATATTCCTCATGAAAATAACTATATTTAAGAATTTGTGAGTCTGAAATGAATAATGTAGAGTATGTTTAATATAGTAACCTTTTGGGCTGGAGGGATGGCTTAGTGCTTAAAGTGTTTCCTGCGAAGCCAAAGGATCCAGGTTCAATTCCTCAAGACCCACGTTAGCTAGATGCACAAGGGGGTGCATGCATCTGCAGTTCGTTTGCAGTGGCTGGAGGGCCTGGAGTGCTCTCTCTTTCTCTGTCAAAATAAATAAAAAATAAAAATAAAAAATATTTTAGAGTAACCTCTTTATTCTCAGGAGTTGAAATTTGTTTCCTATGCAGAAAATATGGCTTCCATGCAACTTGTTTCCAAATGTGTGAGTTATTATTTTCCTTTAAAATTTACTCACATATATTATGACATATGTATATGGGAAAAATAGTACAGTTTCTATGTTGCATTCCAAAACATTGTGATGGTTTTGGAACTCTGACAGACATATCACTGATGAGCAACTGTTTCTTGTACTTTTCTCTTTTTTTTTAATGTGTTTTTTAAGGTAGATTCTCACTCTAGCTTAGGCTGATTTTGAACTCACTATGTATGCTCAGAGTGGCCTTGAACTCATCGTGATCCTCCTACCTCTGCCTCCAGAGTTGTGGGATTAAAAGTGTGTGTCACCATGCCCAACTCCCTAAAACTTGTACTTTTAACAGCATGGAAAATTTGCTTTTTGTTTGTTTGTTTGTTTTGTTTTGTTTTGTTTTGTTTTTCAAAGTAGGGTATCACTCTAGCCCAGGCTGATCTGGAATTCACTATGGAGTCTCAGGGTGGCCTCGAACTCACGGCGATCCTCCTACCTCTGCCTCCCGAGTGCTGGGATTAAAGGCGTGCGCCACCACACCCAGCTAAATTTGCATTTTTATAGATAAACATGTTTAACAAAATCATTTGATCTATGAGAAAGATGTCTAAAAATGATTTTCATATGTTTAAATCTTTCCCTATCAAGAACATCTCACTTTCTGCAAGCTCGCAATGTTGGCTACTGCTAGTTCATGTCTATTTATTGCATTGATGTTAACAAGCCTAAACGCAGACACACTATCACAACCACTGTGTGCATTTTTAAACAACATTTTTTAAAGAGTATTTTTATTTATTTCTTTGGAAGGAGAGAGAGAGAGAGAAAGGCATAGAGAGAATGGGCACACCAGGGCCTTTTGTCACTACCAATAAACTTCAGACCCATGTGCCCCTTTTGTGCATCCTGCATTATGTGGGTACTGGGGAATTGAACTCAGGTGGCTAGGGTTTGCAGGCAAGCTCCTTAATCTCTGAGCCATCTCTCCAGCCCACTGTGTGAATTTATTTTTTTCCCTAAGTAATTTGTAAGGAACTACAAGGTGCAAATTTATATCCTTCAATTTCCAAAGTTGAAAATGAAACAGAAAAGTTACTGGGATTAAAATCCACTTTTTTTCCCATTTGGAAATTTTAGTTGCTCACACATGGTTCTGTGTATAAGACTATCTGAGCAATTTAAAAGCTCCTGACAGCCAGGTACCGTGGTCATCACATGCCTCAGGAGCCTGGAATGCAGAAACCACACCAGCACTAAAAATCTCATGGATCTAAGCTTTATATTCTAATGAAAAATCTTTACTTACATACTTTTATTTTTTTAATTTGTTTTCTTCATTTTTTATTTATTTATTTGGGAGCAACAGAGACAGAGAAAGAGGCAGAGAGAGAGAGAGAGAGAGGGAATGGGCGTGCCAGGGCTTCCAGCCACTGCAAACAGAACTCCAGATGTGTGCGCCCACTTGTGCATCTGGCTAATGTGGGTCCTGGGGAATCGAGCCTCGAACCAGGGTCCTTAGGCTTCACAGGCAAGTGCTTAAGCACTAAGCCATATCTCCAGCCCACATACTTTTATTTTAATATGGGTCAGTATTGTATTCCTAATATTAATTATATTCGTTGTTCTCAGTTTAGAATCCTTTGGCTATATGCCATACATATACATATATTAGTGTATATTTTAATATTACATGTATACAAACTAAAGATGATGATGATGATAGACAGATAGGTAGATAGATAGATAGATAGATAGATAGATAGATAGATAGAGTTGATCATCAGTATCAATAGATTCGCTGCCTGATGATTCAAGTTACTGAAATCAAAAATAATCAAAAAAGCACAATTTTATTCCTATGGAAAACTATTCTTGTCATTATGCCTAAAACAGTACAGTAAAACAAGAACTTACATAGTATCCTGCTACACTAGGCATTACAGGTAATTTGGAAAGAATTTAAAATGCATTGAAGGTGTACAGGCTATTTACAAACAAACCCAAGGCACCAAGTATACACAGATATTGGTAACCACAGAGTGATTGCACCTAATCCTCTTACATTACTGGATGACCACATATCCAGGTGATAAAGTGGTTACTAGGGCAAGCTCATGGCTCAGACTTGTTAAGCTAACATTTCAAGTTTCTCATTTTCTAGGTGTGGTGCTTTAGGTAAGGTTCTTAATGTCTTTTGCTTTCTCTTTCCTTGTGTGTCAAAAAACCAGTGTCAATGTTCTTAGGACTGAGTGTGGTAATATATGTAGGCTGGTGATTACAGCTGTGTGTATACAACAATACCTGCATCTCAACTCTCTACAATTTTCACATATTTTATCAACTAGCTATGATTTCTGTCACATAGCCATATAGTTATATCAATATACTTCATAAATTATCTAAATGTTTATCCAAACAGGACAATCTGGTTGTTTTACATTTTAGTAAAACACAAGAATGTGATACAATAAAACAATAAAATACCTATTTCACAGTGGAATATTCATTTAAAAGACTATTACTAGTCACTATTTAATACTTTGTATTTAAAATTACAGTGGGTTGTTTTATATACATAAAAACTACATTGAAATAATATGTACTTCTTGCCGGGCATGGTGGTGCACGCCTTTAATCCCAGCACTCGAGAGGCAGAGCTAGGAGGATCACCATGAATTCAAAGCCACCCTGAGACTACACAGTGAATTCCAGGTCAGCCTGGACTAGAGTGAAACCCTACCTCAAAAAGCGCCCCCCCCCAAAAGAAATAGTATGCACTTCTAAATGTTTATGTATATATATGATGTCTTCCAATAATTGTTGAATTTTAAGCAAATAATATGCATTGCATAATTATGATATCACATGTTTATGCTTTTGAGTAATGTGACAAGAGTTCTTGGTATATATATTTAAAATCATGCAAAAACCTGCTTTCCAATATTCTTTTATTTTCTAATTCTGCTAAAAATATTTAATACAACTTTTTATTCAAATTTACTTTTATTCGAATAGAACTATAATGGTCTCCTTAGGATGCATTTCTCATGTGCATGCATACACATATATGCTACATATTATAGGTTTCTAATTTAAAAATCTCAAAAGGTTCATGATTGGGCTGGCGAGATAGCTTAGCAGTTAAGGCGCTTGCCTGCAAAGCCAAAGAACCCAGGTTTGACTACCCAGGAAACATGTAAGCCGGATGCATAAGGTGGTGCACGCATCTGGAGTTCATTTGCAGTGGCTAGAGGCCCTGATGCACCCATTCATTCTCTCTCTCTCTCTCTCTCTCTCTCTCTCTCTCTCTGCCTTTCTCTCAAATAAATAAATAGAAATATTTCTTTTTTGTTATTTATTTATTTATTTATTTATTTATTTATTTATTTGAGAGCGAGAAAGAGGCAGAGAGAGAGACACAGAGAGAATGGGCGAGCCAGGGACTCCAGCCACTGCAAACGAACTCCAGACGCGTGCGCCCCCTTGTGCATCTGTCTAACGTGGGTCCTGGGGAGTTGAGCCTCGAACTGGGGTCCTTGGGCTTCACAGGCAAGCGCTTAACCACTAAGCCATCTCTCCAGCCCAATAGAAATATTTCTAAAACGTTCATGACTGAGAAATTATTTCATAATGTTTATAAAACTAAAGAAGGTTTATACTTAATTTATTCGGTACTGACATATCACTGTGTATAAATACTTGTAAAATACTACATGCTTACATTACAATGTGTTTAATTTATGGCTATTGCAACACGTACTTTCAAAATGCACAAAGAAGAAAATGGTAATTTGCAAAAGATGAAAATGATGATGTATAAATCTGTAACACACAAATATTTTATATGGCCTGACTAAAATATGCAAATGACCCCAAAAGGTTTTAGAGATAAAACTGTCTCGCATGCGTGAGCTTGCCCCTCACCCACCAGAGCACCTTGAGAGAAGTTTGTCTCAGCTTACTGTCTGCCAGAATCAAAACATATGAGTGCACTACAGGAAATGCAGTTCCAGTAATCTGGTCATATACAATGATTGTGTTTCCTTCCAGGATTCGGAAGCTTGAGATTTCAATGAGAAGTGACAGAAGAGAGACAGTGTACAGCAGAAGGAACGCCATCATGGTCTGCAGGGCTGTGAGGTCGGCCGTGGTGTGGGCGTCTCTGCACCCCGGGGCGCTGTGCTGCATCTTCCTCAGATGTTTCCTCAGGGAGACGAAGAGCAGGAGGAAGTTTGTCAGGGAAGCAGTGAAGGGTGTGACGGTGAGCACAGACTGGTATATACAAGAGTTCCGGTAAGTTGTGTAGTTATTTGAGGTAGTGCTGTAGGAGGTGTTGCTTTTAGATTCATCAATGCAGAGATCAACACGGAGGGTTGACAGCATCATATTTACACATAACAGGAGCAGAGACATGAGCAGTGACAGCAAAACGACCTCTTTAACTCTTCACTTTAAAGGATGAAAAGCAGAGTTGGAAAAATTGGCTGCTTTGAGAAACTAAAAGATGCCAAGGCAGGGCTGGAGAGATGGCTTAGCCATTAAGACATTTGCCTGCAAAGCCAAAGGATCCAGGTTCAATTCTCTAGGACCCACGTAAGCCAGATGCACAAGGAAGTGCATGCGTCTGGAGTTCATTTGCAGTGGCTGAAGGCCCTGGAGTGCCTATTCTGTCCCTCTCTCTTTCTCTCTCTCTGCCTCTTTCTCTGTATCAAATAAATAAAATATATTTTTTAATTTTTTTTTAAAAAGATGCCAAGGCAGGCAGCAAGCCAGATGTTGAAATGATTTGTTGCTATCCAGGAGACATTAATCATTCTTGCTATGCTTTTACTTAAAAAAAAAACCTGGATAACTAAAATATAATAATAGTGTTATGACTAATAATCAGACCAGAGCCATCCTGGAGATGGCCAGAGCAGTGAGAATTTGATCCACTGAAGAGATCTTCCTTCTCTTCATGCAGTCTATGTAGTTTACCAGGACTATCAGTCCATTTCCTAGAATTCCAGAGATGAATCCACAATGAAACAATTTTAAATGTGCTTTGTTTGACACCATCCATCATCGGTAAGATAATGCCCAAATTTCTAATACCACTGTTGAAAATTTGTTAATGCATTCATTTAAGATGATTTGTACATATCATTATTGAATTTTCCCAAATATCACCCATTTAATAACACATTTATACAATGTCAAAACCAGGAAGCAATAAGATCTTCTACTGAGTGGATTCAAAATAATCTTGGGAATATCATTTTCCCTGACAGCTCAGCTGCTTCCAACAAGTATGTGTCTCCTGCAAAGCAGCTACACGTCTTGTAACCAGTGGTGAACAAAATGCTGAATTGTCATGTGCTCCCATGCAAAGATCTACTAATTTGCATAGTTTTGAATTTTGCATTTTTTACAATTTTTAGTATGTCATCATGAGTTCTGAGCAAGTAATATGATTAAATCCTAACACTGGTATAGGCGAGAAAAATTTGCAAGTCCCTACACAATAAATCAGGATGTGTAAATTTGTCAAAATTAGTTATACCTGGTAATTTGCACAAATGTTGTCCAGAGTTCTTCCTAAGTAGTACCTGGAGTTGTCTAATATAATGACCTCTTTAAAATGTCAATGCAAATAAGAAACAACAGGGCCTTTATTTAGAATGCCCCAACTTGCATTTCTAACGTGGGAGTGGTTTCATGAGCTTTTTATGGTTACATTACAAAAGAAAAACCATAAATCAAGACATTTACCACATACATTTGTAAGACGAATGGATAGAGAGGTTACAAGACAGCATGAAAAAACTGTGCTGGAGTTTTTGTATCTTTTATCTGATGACATTTTCAGCTTTGGGATTAGTGGAAGCTATAGATAATGGAAAAGATGTTAGGTCAGAGGTAAGCATTGAATGACTTTGAAGGGGGCTGAAAACAGCCAAGATAATTTTGTCCTGGAACCATAATATTCCAGCCTTTCACAATCATAAAGTTCTGATCAGTCAGTGAACCTTGAAGAACACTCAACAGTAAGCATGATTGGGACAAGGGAGATAGCTCAGCACTTACCTGCATATGTTTTTTTCTGGAAACTTTAGTTTACAAATGTCATTATTTCTAAAGAGAATATAATACTTACCTATTATTGTGCTTACATATGCCATGCATTCACATATACATAGATACAAATTATTGAACAATTACCATTCATTTTTACCTCAATAATTCAGATTGGCTTTGTTCGAACTTTTAAGTATTTATCTACTTTATGCTTAGTATATGTCAAGTTGTTAAGATCTTTTTCTCAAAGATGACCAACCAGAGGTCTAAGCTACTCAGAAGCAAACACCCTGACAAGATGTACACACCAGTGCAATAGTGACTCAAACCTTGTTAGGTAACCAATAGCTTTCTGATTGGTGAAGAGATCTGCTCAGTGTACAGGAACCCATATCTGGGATTGGGAACCAGGTCAGAATGCTATGGAGACAAAGACTATGCTCTCCAGTATCAAGCTATCACTAATCTTTGGCTAAAAGAAGGGCTACATGCATCAAATTCTCCCTAAATTAATAATGCTTATTCCATTTAACACTGAATTCACTCTCCATTGGAGAATCTGTTTTTCTTTTTCAGAAGGTAGCAAGACCAGAGAAGATGAACTACCCTTCACACTTCAGCCAAGCCCCAGCTGAATCCACAAGGAATTGGGGAGACGAGCAAGAATGCAGCTTCCACCGTGAGCCTGACTATCAGCACCAGGGTAAAGGAGACAGACGCTGAGGATACTTAGCACTTACCAAAGCAGAAATGCAGAGGCTCCTAGGAGCCCATCACTGAAGTAGACTTAAGACACATCCACCACGGCTCAGGGAATTTTGCAGAAGAGGGGGCCGAAAGATTGTAAGAGCCACAGGTTGAGAAATCATGTGTAGAGGCATTGCCCCTCCCCAAAAACTGATTGCTGCTCCCGCAACGCATAACCCACAATCCTGTGGGGGAATACCTGCAACCCCACTGAGGAGGGTTTCCGGGGGCAGGGATGAAAGAAAAGAGGGTAGGGTACCAACACATGATGTATCCATACCAAATATGCTGTTAATAATAATACGTTTTTAAAAAGATTCTTCTTGTCCGATGTGTTGGTGAAAAGTAGTTTCCTCTGGGCCTGCCATGACAATTGGCTATCATATAGCAGGGATTGCTCTGGTGACCTACAGAATGCTTGTTCCCAGTCATAACAATAACATAAACAAGATAGCACAGTGTGAGCTAGGTCTGTGATCATGACAACAGGGCTGTTAACACTCTACAGTGTAAGGAGAAGGCAAGAGTCATGTGAGTCTCTCCCTTCCTGTCCTCTGGCCACACATAATCTTTGGGAAGGTTTGAAAGTATATAGAAAATGAAAGGTTGTTTGCAAAATTCTATGAGGCAACTTCCCTGAGGTCATAATCTCTAATTGCATGATTGTTTTTGATGATTCAGCTGTTTATGAGTCACCTAGGTTCATGTAAGTCAGTCCATTAAACAAGTTCAATAAGTTGTACTTGGGTAGAATCAAGGTTTTGGTCTGCCATTGATGGCCTGTCTGAAATCGACAGGCATTTATTTTTCCCTAAGAATAGTAATATAACATTGGACAACATTAAATTTAAACATGAATTAAATTTTAGAAATATTTTTCTATTCTATGTGAAAAGGTAGGATTTTAACTCTTGCCCAAAGAAGTAGAAACATAGGGGAGTAAGTTTGCCCACACAGCCAGAATATTCCACATTATTTCTCTCACACTTGCCCATCAAGGAAGAGTTCTCCATGAATACCAAGGGTTTTTAATTATTTATTTATTTTCTAATAAAAAGTTTGCACATACATAATAGTGGCATGTCTGTCGTGGTGGAAACCAACTGCCCTTTAATTGGACTGGAGGCCCACTCCATGGGAGGGAATACATCCCTGATACTGCAAACCTACAACAGGGGTAGCCATGAGCCCTAGGGGTGTAACGTCTGCTGCTATCTGGCTAAATGTATATACTATGCTTCATCAAACAGCCCAGTAAGCACTTCTCTTAATGTTCATACCCATATATCAATGCTACTCTCACTTTTGGTAGAGAACCTTCTCTTTTCAGATGGCAGTGACCTTGGGATGACTCAGAAGGCATCATGATGCGGAGAAGAAGTAACAGAGGAGTGTTCAGCACTGCAATATCTCTTTCACGCCTTCCAAGGCTCAGGGTCCATTGTGGAAGAGGGGACAGAAAGAACGTAAGAGCCGAAGGAAGGGTAGGACTCCTTACAACATGATCCTCCAGACACAAAATGGCCTGGATATTCATGACCTCACAGTGCCTGACACTACCTGCACAAGGCCATCATAATAGGAGGAAAAGATCATGACATCTAAATAAAAGAGAGACTGATTGAAAGGGGGAAGGAATATGATGGAGAATGGAGTTTCAAAGAGGAAAGTGCGGGAAGGGAGCGCATTACCAATGGATATTGTTTACAATCATGGAAGTCGTTAATAAAAAATAAATTATAAAAAAAAGTTTGCACAAACAGACCCCTCTCTCCCACCCCCATGTGCAGGGAGCTGCAAGCAGTCGCCATTACAAGATGGCGCTGGCTTCCTGTCTGTGTTGAGGTAAACAACTCCATATATGGCTAAAGCTTCCGCCTTCCACCTCCCCGGTGGTGAGTGCTTCCTCTGTCGTAAACAACTCCATATTAGGCAGTGCCTTGACTCAACCTGTCCCGAGCCTATCCTGTGGCGCCTGGTGGTGGCAAGCTGGTAGCAACCAATCAGTGGGCGCCTCATTGCACTTCCCTCTATAAAAGCAGCTGCACATTCTGCCTCCTCGCCCCTCGCCATCAACCCTCCTGTTAACCAAGAGCTCTCCAATAAAAGTGTGATCAAGAAGGATCCTCGTCTTGTGGTCGTTCTTCCCTGCGGGTCAGGGGGCTTGCCGCACCCATGTTGCTGAGGGTCTTCAGCGAGGTTATTTAAGACCTTTAAATTTTATCTCCTCCCGCCACCTCCCTCTAACCTCTGCTCCATGACCATCGCTAAAGGAACCAATGTAGATGAAGTCTGTGATACACACTAATGAAGCAAATGGATGATGAGGGTCATGTGCAAATGTTCTTCTTAAACAGATAAAGAATGGGCAAAGAACCAAAGAAAGGAGCACAGCAAATGCAACTAAAAACAGCAGAAAAAATATGTACCATGAACTTCAGAATTACCAATGAAACCATGGAGAATTCCCTTGTGAGTGTTTATAGCCCCTGTGAGTCCCCACAGCAATATTAAGTGAAATTGTATCAAATATAAGGATGCACTCTCACCAATGCCTTCAAATGGAATAAAGATATGCTCAAAATAGAAATAAGACTCTGGGAAGATTTTAGGGAAACCTCCTAAGATAGAGGAAAATCATAATAGTGTACTTTCCCCTTTTGGTTTCGGTCTGACTCTACTTTGTAGGTACTTTGCCATTCCACTTTCTCTTTGATGGTTAAAAATTTCTTACAATATAGGGCTGGATAGATGGCTTAGCAGTTAAGAGCTTGCCTGCGAAGCCTAAGGACCCTGGTTCGAGGCTCAGTTCCCCAGGACCCACATTAGCCAGATGCACAAGGGGGCACACGTGTCTGGAGTTCGTTTGCAGTAGCTGGAAGCCCTGGCGTGCCCATTCTCTCTCTCTCTCTCTCTCTCTCTCTCTCTCTCTCTCTCTCTCTCCCTCTTTCTCTCTCTGACACTCTCAAATAAATGAGAATGAACAAAAAATTTCTTACAATATATAAAAATGGCAATCTTTATATGACATTGAGCATAGACTGAATTCAATAGAAATATAATTCCTATAAGTGTTATTATTAACTTGTTATATTTTATTTAGTCAGATGGGAAGGGGGATACATAGCAAGTTCCATAAATAACACTACAAATTTCATATTTTATTGACAATCACATCAAGCCTATGGAAAAGACATAAAGTTATCTTTTTGATGTTTTTTAATTTTTTTGTTCATTTTTATTTATTTATTTGAGAGTGACAGAGAGAGAAAGAGGCAGAGAGAGAGGGAGAGAGAATGGGCATGCCAGGGCTTCCAGCCACTGTAAACAAACTCCAGACACGTGCGGCCCCTTGTGCATCTGGCTAATGTGGGTCCTGGAGAATTGAGCCTCGAACCGGGGTCCTTGGGCTTCACTGGCAAGCACTTAACCGCTAAGCCATCTCTCCAGCCCTCTTTTTGATGTTTTATTAGTGTATGCTAATTGTATAAAATGGTTTTCATATAAGAAGAGATTCTTTCTGAAGAAAAAATTTAAAAGTATTTGTCTCAGAGCAAAAATCACTATCATGTTTATGACTGAAGTATCAGATGCTCTCTCTCCCTTTACTTAGTTTCTAGTCACTACTACAACTTATATAACATTGGAATGTTCAAGACATCTCCTTATGTACAATGAACTAATGTAATATAATAATAATGAAAAAATAAAACAATAATTTTAAGTAACTATATTAAGATGATATAATTGTGTAGCTGAAAAAGACAACAGAGTGAACTTGACATGCAAAGCAAGTATGCAATGCACCTGTATTCTAATCAGAAAACATACAAAAGTAAATGCTTTCTGTACATGCATTAACCAAACACAAAATATCACAGAGAGATGCACTTGTCTGGAGCTCCGTTTCAGTGGCTGTGGAGGCCCTAGTGCACCTATTCTCTTTCTCTGTATCTGACTCTTTCTCTCTCTCGCTCTCTCTCCTAGATAAATAAATGTTTTTAAAAATTACAGACAAAACCAGAACATTTACTATAAGCAGCAAAAATACAAATTATTTTGCATGTTTCCTCACCAAACTCCAGATGTGACTGGTAAGCAGCCTCCTGCTAATGTGTCCTGTGAATTTGGTGGAGAGCTGGTCAGTACTACATGACCATTAAGACTCTTATCATCTTGACACTTATTTCTTCACTCATCTGATATTGTATTTTTCTCTCCCTTTGACACCCTACATGGTTTTTATCCTGGATCATATGTACCCGATAACATAAAGTATTAGAAAACACCAAATGGTTGTTTGATAAAATATTCATAAGCTCTAACTTGCTATGTTCTTACATTAAAATGGAATATGGTATTTAGCTGAAATAAATGCTAGTAAAAATAGAATTCATTCATAAATGTAAATTTTATGCTCCTGATAATGAAAAATATAAATTAATAATTTATTGAGAATGAAACAAATAATATACAGTAGTTTTAACACAGTAGCCTCCTGATTCTCAGGAGTTGTCAAAATTGGTCATATGGTCAAAATCCGGCTTAAGCACATGTTTCCAAAAGGGTAGTTATTCATTTATTCTCTGAAATTAACTCAAATTTTATATACTGTGAAATTATATTTATATGGCAAAAATTGTAATTTTTTTATGTTTTACATAGGTACATGCAAATATATCATATATAAGTTAAATTTTAAATCTCACAGTTTATACAAAAATAATGTCACAATAGATTTATATACTTTTGTACAATAAATATACTGTTATATCTTTTGTTAGTATTGTGATGTATTTGTATAGTGCTATGCATAAAGAAGATAACATTTATAAAATTTATAAATTAACACAAAGTGAATGAATGTTGTGAAAGTAAAAATTAAAGATGTAGGGCTGGAGAGATGGCTTAGCAATTAAGGTGCTTGCCTGCGAAGCCTAAGGACCCAAGATCAATTCTCCAGTACCCATGCAATCCAGATGTACGAGAGTGCATTTGCAGTGGCCGGAGGCTCTGGTCAGCCCAATCTCTCTATGGCTATCTGACTCTGACTGTTTCTCTTTCAAATAAATGAATTAAATTAAATTTTAAAAATTAAAGATGTAGTAGAACTTATGAACTCACATCCACCTACAACAGACACCATGGTCTCCAATATATTTTAGAGATCTGAAGGTTTCACGTCTTTGGGCCTGCATCGAAGCCACCACCACACAGAAAGAGAGGCCTGCCTCAGCTTCATGCTTCCCAGAATCAGAAGACAAGAGTGAACTGAAGGCAATGCAAATGCAGCAGCCTGGCAGAAGCTAACATAAAGATTGTTTGTAAGCAACTCAGACTTCAAAAGCTGAAAGATAAGCCCCAGGAAAAATATGGAGCAAAGCAGAACAGAGGTGACCATGATTTGCAAGGCGGTGATGTGGGCCGTTGTGCTGGCATCTCTGCATCTTTGGACACTGTCTTGCATCTTCTTCACATGTTTGCACAGGGAAAAGATTAGCAGGAGAAAAATTGCCTGGGACACTGTAAAGGGTATTGAAGTGAAAATAGTGTTAAGAATTAAAAGAAACCTGTACGATTCCACACTGTAACTCAAACTGGAACTATTCACATAGTTGTCTTCATATCTGTCCACCCAGACATTAATGTATATGTTCATCAGTATAAGTTCTAAAATCAAAAGGAGAAGAGACACCAGCATTGTCACTGAAATCACGCTTTTTACTCTCCACCTCAAATACAGAAAAATAGAGTTAGAAAAGTTGGCAATTTTAAGAAAGTAAAAGAGGCCTAGGCATGCAATAAGCCACATGCAAAAATGAATGGCGACAACCCAGGGAAAAGTAGTTATTTTCAACATTTCTGTTGCAAATGTTCCACCTGAGTCTATCTTAGATGGCAATATACTTAAGCTTGTAGACAAAAGAAGAGCGATCCTGGAGACGGCCAGAGCAGTGAGGATTTGATCCACAAAAGAGAGCTTCCTTCTCTTCATCCAGTCCATGAAGTTCACCAGGACTATGAATCCATTTGTCAAATTTGCTATTATGAATTCCATAATTAATATGAGTGTCATTATGCTCTGTATGACACCTTCCATTGTCTGAAGAAAAAAATAAACATTTGAAATGTTATATCAAAATAAACAAGTATCAAGAGCTGCCAGTGACTGGGGTAATCTCTTTACCAAAGCTCAGTTTAATTGGGGTTCATCCAGAATGCAGTCCTTAAAATAGTATGCTGTATTCTCTAGCTGATCATAAGAGAAACACTGAGACCTCCTACACTAAAATGCAAATAAAAACCATATTATACATATTATTTTTCTGGGTTGAACATATTTTCATACAGCTAATCCAGTTCTGGTCAAGCAACATGATAAATTCCAATTATACAGAAAGGACCAAGACTCCAAACTGGTATATGGAACTTCACATGCACTGAGGTTTACAGAAACCCCAAAATTATACCTATAAAGAGACATGTGCATATGTTATCCAGAGCTCTATGAACAAAGATGTAGATTTTTCCAATGATGTCAAATGTTCAGTAATTTATGGTGAATATCCTCAATATGAACATTTTTCACATTGAAAATGGACATACTTTGTTAACATTTACAAGGCATTTAGCTCATGCCTTGAACTGTTACAGTTGGTCAAATATTGTGTAAAAGGCTTTGCCATATAATTCATGCAGCATTAATATAAAAAGGAAAGTTGGAACTTTGTGCATGTAGAGTAACAGGCATCCTCCTACTGTGCTGTCAAGCAGATGCGGAGGTGTAACGGAGCAATTGGCACAGCAAGAATTCTCCCCATCCTCTCCCTTGTCCTGGCCCAGTGGAGCTGATTCCACACTGGCACCACAAGCCATCAGATCATGCCAACCTCCCCTCCCCTTCCTCTAATATCTGCCCAATATCTCCTCATCTTCTGACTCTCCTTGACCCAACAGATCTGGTTCTTCACTGGCAACACAAGCCATTAGATCATGCCTGCCTCCCCTCACTTTCCTCTAACATCTGCCCAATAGCCAATATTACCAGACTCCAAGGCAGATGAATGATGACTATACCTGGGGAAGATAAGGAACAGACAACAAGCACAGTCATAGTTCAATGTCAACTATACCCATGAACCCCAATACAGCTACTACAATAGGAAAACAGGTATGATTAATGTGAGAGATGGCAGAGCAGTACGTGTGCCATTTCACTAGGTAGGGCTGATGGCCCCATCCTCCATGTCCACAGGAATACAGAAGAAAGAAAGAAAATCCAACATATTGTAAAAATATAGTCAATGTATAATATTTACCTGAAATACATGGAGACAAGTCATAATGAACAGAATGAGAAGTTTTAAGAAAAAAAAAATCTTTGATAGCTGAGAAATACACATACCTGCCCAGTGGGAGAACCTCTGTCTTGCCTTCTTCCAGGTGGCGCAGATGAGCTCAAGTAAGAGGAGAATCAGAAATGCAAACCAACCTAGAAGCGGGGCTGTGAAGAGGCAGCTGGTAGTAGGATGACACGGGCTTTCAGAAAAGAGGCAGAACTCCAGTCCCCAGAGAAGGCTCACCCTGGAGGTCTTTCCTGAACACTCCTCAGGGCACCTTCTACTCTGGATTAGAAACAGCACAGGTCCTACCTGGACAGCAGCTCCTAGGAAAAGGCAATCTTTTATAGCTAAGTGAAAATGACACTGAGGATAATTCTAACACAACTCATCAGCAAAGCAAAATAAAAATCACTGCCACAGAGAGGAGTGAGATCTTCATCAGTCATAAAGTCATTGTTGTATATAACTGCATATTGAAGAAGTTTGTATATATTGCCTTATTTTGTTATTTGTGACAAGGTTTCTTATCGTAGTAATACCAAATTCATACCTCAAAATGAAAAACCATCCGTAATTATATCTACATGTCTATATGCCTAGATCATTGTACATATAATGGTAAATATTGCTTTAAATATTTACCATATATATATATATAATATTATTATGTAAAAACTAAATCACACTGATATTTTAAAAAAGCAAAATATTATTGGAATTCCTTGACCCTCCCTAAAATTTTGATAGCATTAATTTGAAAGAGAATTTTGGTAACAGAATAAAAGGCTTGCTTTTTATTGAGATAAATAGTAAGAAAAATAGATTTGAAGACTCATCTGTATTCAGAACTATGTAGCTGTACTGCCAGTAAGGAGAGAGTTAAACCTTGATCAAGTTACGAAACACAGCATCGAGCTGCAAAACAGCTGGGAAATGGTACTTATTGAGTCAGGAAAAGCCTAGGAGATGGCAGGCCCTGGAAAAGCCAGTGAGCATCCTCCAGCACTGCTCCAGGTCATGCAGGATGAAGGCTCACACGAGCAGCTCATGCTCACTGATGGTCCTGCAGAGGGCAGAATCAGAGATGGACAGAAAGTGACAGACTTGCAGAGTGGATTCTTACATCAGAGGTCTGATTAAGTTTAAGCAAGAGGAAGACTGAGCTGTAAGGTGAGTTCTTCTGATTAACCTTGGAAGTGGACAGCCAAAAGTTCTAACTCACTTCTCAGCACTGAGACAATGACGCGACCAGGGTTCAGTGGATGACAGAATGCTATGTCCCTTTGGGAAATAGACATGAAAATGTAGCACCAAGAATGTCTAGGGTGTATCACATGGAAGTTCCTCAAGGTTCTGTAATCGTTTGCCAGGTGACAGTGTCCATCGGAAAGGGCACATAACACCACTGCCTGGGACTTTCAGGAAAACAGCTTGAACCAACTCTAATACCAAGAACCTAAAGTGCCCTTGTGGCTATTTGCAAGGACTTAAACTTCCTGAATGTAAGAAGCTCTCTAGAGCCTTGACTTGTGTCCATAGTAAAGCAGTTCTAATTGGTTTGTAGCTCTTCACCTCAT
Source organism: Dipus sagitta (assembly GCA_036346955.1). Taxonomy (NCBI): domain Eukaryota; kingdom Metazoa; phylum Chordata; class Mammalia; order Rodentia; family Dipodidae; genus Dipus; species Dipus sagitta. Next base: position 26,009,225 of record CM070789.1, on the reverse strand, counting down.
CCAGAATGTGTAACAGAAAGTCTGTTTTTGCAACTGGTGAAATTCTTACACTTCTTGACTTGCAGAATAAAGTGACATTACTGAAAGAATGAAACTGAGAGAAAAATATTTATTGTAAAATGAACAAATCTGACATTCTCAGATTCTCTCAGACAATGGATAAGAAATACTTGCATGTCCACCAAGGGATGAATATAATTACTTATACCACAAAAATATTGTAATTTGCAAAAAATACTATTTCTTTCATATTACTACTAAATTAATATATTTGGAAACTGCAAAACCAGATCGAATGAAAGGTGAATATAGACTGGAAAGGTTCACACTAACCTGGCAGATGGGCTCCAAGAAGTGTTTCTTCACTGGGCACAAACTTTCCCCTCTGACACACTGCATTTTAACCTCCATTTTGCCTTCATGTTACCAGAGTCCTTTTTCTCTCCCCTCACATCTCATCACCTCTTCTTGATCTCTTAGTCTCCTATCTAATTTTCATGCATATACTCACTCTCACATTATGTTTCTATGAGTTAACTTTATGTTAATTGTAACAAAAAATGCTAAGAACATTGTAAACATAATAAGAAATTACACTGATTATGAGCTGATCCCTTCTGAGGTACTGAAAATTTCTGTTCTTATGATAATCTGCTCAGTTTCAATCCTAATGAAATACACATACTTGATAACAGCAATGTCCAAGTGATATTTTATGAAATTATCAAAACTGATGACATTATAATTGTGCATATAATTGGAACTGGATGATCCCATACTAACAATAATAGAAAGAGTACAAATATTTACAAATGTAATTTGCATATTTCTCATAATAATAAAAGCATTTTAAGAATTCTTAATTCTGAAACTGTTAGTACAGATATGGTAATTCTAATATAGCAGCCTTGTGATTCTGAGGAATTGCTAAAAATACTTCTAAATCAAGTCCTATATTTAATACAGTGTATTTATTTCAACTTATTTAAAAGTCTATGTTATTCATTTCTTCTCCTAACTTTCACTAAATATTCTATATTGCCCAAGTATTCTTGTGTGATGACAGACATACAGTGTTTAAAAATATCCTCACAGAGACATATATACACATGTACCACATACTATAGGTTAACAGTTTTGAAAATCTCAAAATGATAAATGATGGACAAATAGTTATATGTAAGTGGTTTGTATTTATGCTTTAATATGCCTTTTAAGAAACATCATGGCTATACAATTTGCATCAGGCTCAATCCAAACAAAATGCTTCCAAAATTCATAAAATAATACAAAGAGAAATAATATTATCAAATTAAGGATATTTAATAAAGATGACATTTTATGAGTCAACTTCATACAGAATATATGACATAATCCCCAATATGTTTTGGGGACCTGGTGGTACCATATCTTTGGACTTACACCTCAGCCACACAATGCAGGAGAGATCTCCCTTTGCTTTGTATTTCCCAGCATTAGGACACAGGAGTGGGCTGAAGTACAAATTACTGTCATAATTTGGCAAAATGAAGTGAAAAACCTTTCTCCAATATCTCAGATTTCCAAAGTTGTACAAAAGGTGATAGGGAAAAAAATGGCATATAGTAGGAGAAGGGCGATCACAGTCTGCAGGGCTTTAGCGTGGGCTGCGGTGCTGGCATCTCTGCCCCCATGGGCTTTGTGCAGCATCTTCTCGTGATGTTACTACAAGGAGAAGATGAGCAGGAGAAAAAGGTATCAGGGACAGGGCCAAAGGGACAGAACGGGAACTAGTGATAACGTTTAAGAGAAGCGTGTAAAATTCTGCATGGTTACTCAAACTAGAGTGGAAAGATACATTGCTTTTACATCTATCAATCCAGATGTCAATACATATGTTGACTAGTAAAATATTTAAATTAAAAAGAACCAGGGACACCATCTGTGTCACTGAAATTGCTTTTTTCACTCTCCATCTCAGATCATGAAAAATAGAATTAGAAAAATTGGATATCTTGAGGCAATTAGATGCTGAGACAGGTAGCAGGCCGATGCTGAAGGGGTTGGTCACTATCCCTGAAAAATGAATCATTCTTGTCATAGTTTCAGTCATAACTAAATCTGGGTACAGGAAATGTATTGATTTACTGGTGAACAATGACCAGAGCAAAAAAATTCTGGAGATGGTCAGAGCAGTGAGGATTCGATTAACTAAAGAGAGCTTCCTTCTTTTGACTCAGTCCATATAGATTACTATGACCATGAGTACATTTCCTAAGTTTCCAATTACAAATTCCACAATTGAAAAGTTTGTGAGTGTGCTTTGTAAGACATTGCCCATAGTCTGTAGAAAATGGCCCATTTCTAATGCTAGTTTTGAAGACTTATCAACACATTCATTCAAAATGCTATGCCTGATTTTTAATAACCAAAGACATGCTTCAATATCAAACAAGCAACCATCGAGATGCACCAATGACTGAGTTCAGAGTTTCTTCATGAAAATGTGCTTTTCCCATGCAGCTCATGTAACTTACATCCAGTACTGTCTTGCACACAGCTTCTGTTGTATTTTCTAGTTGATGAAGGAAATATGGAAACCTCATGTGCTGGCCTGCAAATAAAAATACATAAGCCAAAAAAATGCATAAGCCAACAAATGCTTGAGCCAGGGTCAATTGTGTTTGACAGTGTTTAGGCTCATGGTAGGTAGCATTAAGAAGTGTAGTTTTATAAGAGGAGGAACAATTAAATGAGATAACTGTGTTAAGAAATTAATGAATTGTGTGATAAGAGATGCGTAAGTCATCATGTGCTATTATGTATTACTATGATATTAGATTTTGTGTGAAGGAGAAAGACAATAAAATAGTTTTGGAGCAACATGGATATCAAAATTGGTATGTTGGTATGTAAAGCATGAGCAGTATGCCAAAAGGAAATATAATGTCTAACAGAGAGGGAGAAGTTGAAAGTTTGGAATAAATATATGTCTTAATTAATGCTGCCAAAGGATGAAAGACTAAGCAGTGTGGATACAGTTAATTTTGTTTATTTTAATTTATTTTATTTATGTGCGCACAAAGGAATCCAACCTGGGTCCTTTGGCTTTGCAGGCAAGCCTTTTAACCACTAAGCCATCTCCCCAGCCCTAATCTCTCCTAGTTTGATGTCATCCTTCTCCCCCATGATGCAGGTCTTGTTGTACGTAGACTCAGTGACTGTGAAGTCATGAATGTTACAGTCAATTTGTGCATGGAAGAGAGTATTGCAAAGCACTCCTTCTCCTCCCTTTGGCTTTTACATTCCTTTTATTTTTTAGTATTTTATTTATTTAATTGAAGGGGGGAAGTTAGAATAAATGTGCCAGGACCTCCAACTACTGCAAATAAACTGAAGATGTATGTGCCACTTTGCGCACCTGGCTTACGTGGGTACTGGGGAATGGAACCTGGGTCCTTAGTCTTCACAGGTGAGCGCCTTATCCACTCAGCCATCTCTCCAGCCAGGTCTCCATAAGACACTTTTTTAAGGTCAGTGAAGCGGGGTGTCAACACATTGGGAGGTTCAGCCATCTCTGCTGGTCTCTTCCCAGGCTGACCCATGATGACTGCAGACCTGGGCGTCTCACATAGACAGACACGTCCAGGGACACAAACAACAGGCTCTTTACTCACAATTGTTCTCAAGAGCAAAGAGGCCTTTCCACCAAATCCCTCCCATTGTCTCATGGCCCATAACGGTCACGTGACCCTCTCTAAACTGATCGTTGCAAAGGGGACCCCCTCCCCAGCTGTGTCAGCCAATCAGAAGCCTCCCTGTAGACCCAGGGTGAGGTCACGTGTCCCCAGTGCTCCTATTCACAACTATCAGATACCTGAACCCACCAGTAGTTGTGCCAGGAATATGGACCAGCAGGCTGTGTGGTTATTGGAGATATCACAAGAAGCAGAAGAGGAAGAGGAAGGAGGAGGAGGAAGAGGAAAGAAAGAAAGGTCCCTGAACCTGGCAGTCCTTCCTGGAGTCTGTTCTCCACCAGGGTTTTCCTGACACCTCCTGCCCCACACCCTTCTCCAGGAAGAGGAAAGCTGGTAGGTTCGCCAAGATCCACCAAGCCGCAAGGGCCATCCTTTGCCCCCATGAAAAATACCTTAGGTCTTTTTCTGAGGTCCTTGGTGATTAAATAATCTAACTTAGATTGTTTTGTTTGTTTGTTTGCTTGTTTTTCAAGGTAGGGTCTCACAGTAGCTCAGGCTGATGTGGAACTCACTCTGTAGTCTTAGGCTGGCCTCGATCTCACATTGATCCTCTTACCTCTGCCCTCAAGTGTGCTGGAGTGCACCACGTTGGCCTGCCCTGATTTTTGTTGTTGTTGTTGTTGTTTTGTTTGTTTGTATGTTTTGGTTGTTTTAGGTATGATCTCAATCAAGCCCAGGCTGACCTAGAATTCACTCTGTATTCTCAGGGTGGCCTTGAACTCACAGTGATCCTCCTACCTCAACTTCCCAAGTGTTGGGGTTAAAGGCTTGCACCACCATGCCCCACTAAATGAGATGTTTTTATAACCACTAATGACTTACTCCGTCTAATTAAGATTTGCACTTAGAATTTGGATTTTAACTCAAGGAAATATTTGAGGGCATATTTTTGAACATTGGGATTTTTCATGTTCCTCAAAACACACCACAGAGGATTCCTAGCTCTCCTGCATACAATGTGTCTGTGGTGTGCTATCATTCTCCGTATGTCTTTTTTATGTCTATTTATTTGATAGAGAGATGAAGAGAGAGAGAGTAGGCATGCCAGGGCCTTCTGCCACTATAAACAAACTCCAGACGCTCGTGCCACCTCATGTATCTGGCTTACATGGGTCCTGGGGAATTGAACCTGGGTTCTTTGAATTTGTAGGCAAATATCTTCCTTAACTGTTGAGCCATCTCTCCAGCCTGGCTTTTGGTATTTTAGAATGACAGATAGTTTCATATTCCAACACATGAATTAAAGTGAGTGTATATTCTTTGAAATTATAGTGGCAGGAACCATATAACCAAGAAAATCACTTTCTTTCAGTAAATTAAGTGGCATGAGAACAGGAATACATGAATTCAACTATTGTAGAAGATTAGGAATCTTTTACTCAAATCATAATACCCAATTAGAAATACCTTTTTTAATGCCCAATGAACAAGTAATTTGATATTGGGTCCTTTGGGTTTGCAGACAAATACCTTGACTGCTGAAATATTCCTCCAGCCCCAGACCGGATGCTTCATCACCGCTCAGAGTCAAGGTAGAGCTTATGGCTGTGATGGCCACTGCAAACCTGTGTAGAAAATATGTTGGGTAATTTATTAGAGGATCCACTTATTTGGTTTGGTATCTTCAGAAAACTTTTAAATACTTCTAAAGGGAAGTATGTTTCTTCTTTTAGGTAATTGGATTATAATGACTATTTTGATACTGTTCTTGGAAACTGAAATACACTCATGAGCAATGCTTTGAGTTATACTCATAGCAATTGTTTCCATTACACATTATTACCTATAAACACAACAGAATTATCCAATTTTTAGTAGTTTCATATACATTACATACAGTGTATTTTTTTAAATTTTAATTTGTTTATTTGAGAGAGAGAAAGGGGAAGATAGAATGGGCTCACCAGTACCTCCAGCCACTGCAATAAACTCCAAACGCACGTGCCACCTTGTGCATCTGGCTCACGTGGGTCCTGGGGGATCCATCTGGGGTCCTTTGGCTTACCAGGCAAGTGCCTTAACTGCTAAGCCATCTCTACAGCCCTATACAGTGTTTTTTCATCAACTTCACCCCACTTAATCTCTTTGGTTCCCTCCCACTTTTGCTGAACTTCTTTCCAACTCCTTTGATTTTTTTTTTTTTTAATGGAACACTTCACAAATTTGTGTGTCATCCTTGTGCAGGGTCCATGTTAATCTTCTCTGTGTGGTTCCAATTTTAGTATGTGCACTGCGAAAACAAGGACTTTTTGTGTTTCTTTTTTCTTTGTGACCCACTGAGTTTACTTAGGGTCACTTGCATAAGTACTAGTGGTTACACAACTGAGGAAAAAGATTCCCCCCTCTCTTGTTAACCCCTTAACTTCCTGCAGCTCCTCTGGTAGGGATGGGGCCTCATGAGTCCCCTCCCATCCTTAACAGAAAGGTGACAAGTCCTACATTGTACAGGTCTTGGGGTACAGGTATTCTCGGGTGCTTTGGGATCATACAGGTTATGGCCATGTCATGTCCAGAAGACAGTACTCCTGTCCGTCCTCCAGCTCCCACATTCTTTCTGCTCCCTTCTTCTGTGAGAAGCTTTAAGCAGGAGGATAATAAAACACAAGTACTATGAAAGTAGCCGGGGTGGGGGAGCACTGGGGAAGTTAAACTGCAATGGGGTCAGGAATGGGAAACAGGAGTGGGAGGAGGAAGCCTTCACCAAAACTAAAGATGTGTAATGATTGCACAGGGAATTGGTATATGAATTACATATTGGCATTGCCTAACTTTTAATGATGCAAATATATTCTAAAAATACCTTTACTGGAGCAATCGGATATGAACGTGATGTGTGTTTATTTCTTCCTGACAAAGGTCAACACTAGAAGCTTCTGGAGTATTTTCTAGAACAATCAACTCTTGTGATTTGTTTCTACAATGAGGTGTCAGCATCACTTGTAAAGAGCATTCGCATGACTAAGTGGTGGTGGCCAAACAGCAGCAATGGTCAGATCTGGAGTGTGACGCTGATGGGACACCGTTCAGCAGGGCTGCGGCATCCGGGACTTCCTTTGGGAGGGCCAAGAAGTCTTTCAGTGACCTCCTGGAGTACCTTTTGTCTGATGGTTTGCACTACTTCTATCTTTTCCTTAGAATTTTTGGAGTTATTATAGGTTTATTACTGCTTATTTTTGCTTTCATTTTCCCCTTCTCAGTAGTAATAGGGGAATCGAATTCCCCTATGTATGTATACAGTCACCAATGATTAAACAGGAAAAGAATGTTTCTACAGAAATTTCTGAGGCTGAAATGTTCAAACAGGTAAACAGATTATGGATCCTGAAACTAATACTACTTTGAATGAACAAATTTCTTAACACCACAAGCGTATATTGCACCTAATGAGACATGTTCCTCACAATGCTATGTCACATGCCTTACCAATTGTTCCCAAGAAACATTACTTATGATTACAGGAATTAATGGACACGTTTTCTGAACCTACAGATGACTTGCTAGAAAAGGACCCTGAAATGCTAGGGAGGAAAAGTAAACATCTTTCAAATAATCGGGTTGGGCCCACACAAGGAAGTAAAACAGAATATGTAACTTTCAGAATTAACAGTAGAGGTCGGTGGGCTCCTAAAGGAAAGACATCAATGCAAAATACTGGTTGGATAGATCAGCCTTTACTATATACAGGGGCATACATTGATGGAGTAAGGATGGTCTGGAAAGATGGAAAAGAGTTAAATATCAAAATCTTCCCTTCATGGAGAGACTTGCAAGGTCATGACCAAACTGTAAAATGGAGCAACAAAGAAAGGTCATAGAGAGACAATTAAATCAGTATTGGATTAAAATTAGAGAAACATACTGTTATTCACGCCCCAAGGTAATATTATGTATGAGAGTGGCTAACACTGCCCTTTCTGAGGTAAAAAAAAAAAATGTCTATTACCTTATTGCCGCAAGAGCTACCTGCCAGGGCTCTCGGCTAGTTTCCATGAGTCTGGGTAAGATAATAACCAGCTGATGTTAGTAGAATATCTGAATATCTATGGGGCAAGAGGTTCATGAGTTAAACAGAACCAGGGCAAACCAAGAGAAAAGAGGAATATTGTGCAAGATTTCTTAGAGAATAGAAGCTACATGAATAAGTTGCTATGTCTTCCTTGCAAAAAAAGTAATGTGTTGTAAAATTATAAATAAAGAAGCAGAGTTTTGCTCTGCTTCTAGTGTGCTTCACCTGAACTACTGGTCCAAATCATTTCGTCACAAGGCCAACTCCACACATCCCTTCAAGCTCTACAACCCTCCTGAGCCTGGACTGTGGCACCTTTTGCCTTGTAAGCCAAGGGAAAGTCTTGGTGAAGGCTGGGCAGAAAGAATTAAGAGTCTCAGGGTTGAGAAGTGTATCCTGAGGGATGGTGTTCCCTTACGGATGCTCTTGAGAACCTTCATGACCCCACAGAGGATGCATTTGGAATGAAGGACCAGAAGAGTAAGCTGTTGGAAAATCATCAACTTGCCATTTTGTTCATTCAGTACCATTCACCATTAGCAATGAAAATACGGTAAGTACATAACACAAGGCCCACCATTAACACAGTTAGAATTTGTTGTGGCATTACTTTATCCACAAAATGATTAAAAGTTTTAATCTGACATTGAAGAAAAAGATTGTGTGTATGTATGTATTTATGTATGTATGTATATATATATATACACACATATATATATGTATATATGTGTATATATATATATATATATATATATATATATATATATATTACTTCTATACTTACAGACAACAAACCATGATATTTCCCTACCCTCCCCTGTTTCATCTGAAGTGGCTGGAGGTCCTGGTGTGCCCATTCTCTCCCTATCTATCTATCTACCTCGTTCTCTCTCTCCTCCCCCCTTCTCTGTCAAATAAATAAATAAATAGAATAAGACTTGGTCATTGTTCAGTCACACTAGACACAATATGACAGACAGAAAGCAATTTCTTAAATAAGTACCTTTTGCCATTGAGCAATTTTAAGGCTTAACTAAAGAAATATTTATGACTGTTACATGAAGCTTAGACTATATTAACATTGTTTGTATTTCCATGTCTTAACTTTCAATATCTCTATAAGCAATGAACTTAAGATGTCAGAAATGAGACAATTAAATGAAACTTTGAGACTGATTATACATAGCTCAAGAATAAAATAAAACTTGGTCAATGTTGAATTAAGTAAGCCCAATTTTAACATACATTAGAGACAATATGACAGACACAAAGTAATTTTTTAAATAAGTACCTTAAAAAATAGATAAATACCTTTTACCATGGAACAATTTTAAGGTTTAACTAAAGAAATATTTAAGACTGTTAAATGAAGCTTAGACAAACTATATTAACATTCTTTGTATACAGTGCATTTTCTTAAGACATGGGGAGCTTTTTTAGGTTTTTTAAAAAACAAAAATTATAAGTTACTTTTTATAAGACTTAGATTATAACCTCAGTGATAATCATCAAACAAAATCATCTTGAACAAGACAAGAAACATCTTAAAATCACAGAGTTTTAGTCAGGCATGGTTATGTATGCTTATTGCGGGCTAAATAACATGGACTTTGTATAAACCCAATTACAATATTCTGACATCTGGGAAAATCTGATATTAACAAAAAGTAGAGTTTACATTTTTAAATCACATGAGGCTACAGAGAGAAAACTATGAACAAAAGATCTGCTGACAAAATTTAAAATAAACAAGAAATCTCTATTAGGTAGTAACATTTGGCTTAAATATGAAGACATGAAAAAATGTATAATTTGCAAAAGTTCATCAGAAGTGTGATACCTTTATATAAAATATATATGTATTTTATGAGGATATTTAGTACTTTTAAAAGCTACATAAGATTTCCATTTATCTATAAGTTAGTTTTTGAAATTAATTTAGCTATATTTAACATACCCAAAAAATAGACAAGCTGGATTAAATTGCCATGATCTAATAAGAAAAAAAAAGGAGAGAAGTCTCATGGTAAAGAGAGGGAATGGGCATGCCAGAATCATTTGTTATTGCAGACAATTTCCAAGTATATGCTCCACTGTGTGTATCTGGCTTTGCAAATAAGTACCTTTACTGAGCAAAAAGAAATATTTTTAATCTCTTCCAAATCAATTTTATAGAACTATATTGAATTCCAAACATACACAAAATTTTATAACACAATCTATAACTATTCAGACCTTAACCAACTCTATAATTCTGTCTGTGGTACTTTGGTAAACTTGTTCAGTAATGACATAAGTTAAAATTAAAGTATTAAGACTGATTGTTGGAGGAATTGAGGAATTACATCTTAAATCACAACATAATTTTGTTTAGGATGTTATTTTTTACTGTTCTCCAGAAAGTAAATAGTTTTCAAGTGTATGACAGATAAATACTATTTAATGTTTCAAATGTGGTCTATTTACCTTATAAAATAGGGAAAAGAAAAGAGTGAATAGTTCCTCTGTGAGAATTGTTTTGAGGCAGGTTTTTAGATATAATAACCTTAGGATAGAATATTAATGAGTCAATTTTGACCTTAAGACTTAATTTAAAGGTTGACAAATAGAGGAACCTAGTTAAGTTGGTTGAGTACTCTAAATTCAGTCTCTCATAACCCTTATTATGACCAGATTAACATCAATGAGTTAAAGTTAAGTTTACCACCTGAATACCATAGCAACCTGCCATACCTTGTTAGTCTGATGTAAGCCCTAGGCTAAATCATTTTATATCTCATGAAGTCTGTAATATGATATGATTAAGTACTTTGTCTCTAACCTTCTGTTTAAGCTTATTCATACCTTATTCACATACTTTACTCATACCTTCTTCTACATACTTTTACTTTACAGTCTATGTAACCACTCTGTAACAGTCTTTTTCATCAAACATTTAACATCCTCTCCAGTTTAGCTTCTTTAGTCAGTTCATCTCATAACTACCAACAAAAACTTTTATTGTCCTTACCATACACTTTTAATGTGACCATTTTCTTTTTCTCAAAAGGTCTTTTGAAATAACTGTTTTAATGAAAGAGTAGATCAGGGGCTGGAGAAATGGCTTAGCCATTAAGCGCTTGCCTGTGAAGCCTAAGGACCCTGGTTCAAGGCTCGATTCCCCAGGACCCACGTTAGCCAGATGCACAAGGGGGCGCATGCGTCTGGAGTTCGTTTGCAGTGGCTGGAGGCCCTGGTGCGCCCATTCTCTCTCTCTCTCTCTCTCTCTCTCTCTCTCTCTCTCTCTCTCTCTGTCTCTGCCTCTTTCTCTCTGTGTCCGTCACTCTCAAATAAATAAATAAAACAAGACAAAATTTTTTTTTAAAAAAAAGAAAGAGTAGATCAGATTTGACTTATGCTATTTACCCAGAATAAACATATAGATTTTGGAACTTTGTTTCTTATAACTTTCTTTAAATGCATTTTTTTTAAATTAAAGCAGATTTAAACTTTATTATAAATTTTAGAAATATTTTTTAGAAATTTACTATTGAGTACTTTTAAATTTATACATAAATCTTGAGGCTATTGACTGTTAGTAGTTCCATACAAGCTTGGAAAGATAAAGTAAACATAAAACAGTTACAACTTTCTTATAAGAAGACTCCATCTGTCTATAACGACTTGGCATTTTCCTATCATCATGCTGGGGCCAGGACCCCAAGATTCCCTGTGCTTGCAGTCCCTGGCTCTGCAAGGCAGGAAAGCTAAGAAAGATCCCCCACCCCCGCCCTAAATTCCAGGGAGAGTTTTGGCCTTCCCTCAGAGCTACAAGGCAGCTTTGGATCCTGCCATTTTACAACTCCTTTAAGAGTAGGAGAATCTTGCATTGTTTTCTATGATCTTAATTATTTTTAGTGTTTCTTCTGGAGGACACTCAACAGTAGAAATTGGCTATGCCATGTAGTACAGTGGGTTTGGTGGAAAACATCCCCACAACGAACTGGCTCTGCTCAGAACAGAAATCCTTCTGCAGTCTTAGGGCTGTGAGCCACATACATACTCACACACACACATTCATTTCAAGTGCACTTTTTATATAGACTCTAGACAACCATTTCCCCTTCACACATTCATTTATTCATTAATTCAGAAGTTATGCATTCCTGTTTTAAATTTCTATTTTATTTACAATTCCAGAGATTAAAATCAAACCTTGCTAGCAGGCAGGGGGTCAGGAGAGGCTGAGGGAGCTGAAGGAGCTGGAGGAGCTGTGGGGTGAGGTGGTTAGAAGGATCTGGTGAGAAAAGCAGGTGGAGCAGAGAGAAGGCCGTGCGTGCAGAGTGAAAAATGGGGTATTTCGGACCATTTGCCTGTACATTGGCAGAAGTTTTTGTTTTGCTTTGTTTTGTTTTGTTTTGTTTTGTTTTTTATCAGTGAGAATTTGGAAATCAAAAACATCCTTCTCAGGCCATTTGGACCCATTGTCCAGCTTATGGATGTGGCCAAGCAGAGTTGCAAAGAAAGATAAGATGTCCAAGACATGTAGAAGATTTAAGTTCTTAAGGAGATAGGGAAAGAGCAAAACATGGGTGAGAGAAAAATAAATGAGAACCTAAGCTGGGTTTACACAGAACACCAACATGATCCCCTGGCCCGTCAGGGTGAATGGGGCCTGCACCTCCCACGTGGACCGAGGCCACACAGGTCACAACTGCGGGCTTTTTAGCCTGTTGGTGGGCAAGGAGGGCGACTGTGCCCCCAATGGCCAAAGAGGCTGGCTGTGGAAGATGAGAGCTCAGGTCAGGGCCTAGCAGCCGAGGGGTGTAGCCTGGCATGCCTGCATGGCTTCCATGAGGAGGGGTGAACCCCGAGAGCAGGCTAACCTGAGAGGGCCACTTACCAAGAAGGAGGAGGAGATGGAAGAACAGTGAGGCCAAATCGTGGGGGGGGTGTCAGAGCCTGTATCAGACAGAGATGGTCTGAGGCCTTCAGAGGGTCGAATGGCAGCTCGGTGGTCTGGTCAGGGGAAAGGAGGTCTGGCCGCCCAAGAGGGCAACCAGAAGCCTTCCTATCTGAGTCAGGGTACCAGATGTAAGGTTCAGGAGTGACCAAGACACAGAGGCCACTCTGAGGCAAAGATGGAAACTTTTATTCAGAAAAAGCACAAGCTGCCAGGACTGACTCTCACGAGCAGAGCAGTCAGTTTGGGATTCCAGATAGTGGGCTTTATAGAGCTCTTCAGTTGGGGGAAGGTGAGGAAGGGAAGGAACTCCTTTGTTCTTTACATTAGCCATAGGATGTGAGACCAGAAGTGACCAGGTGGGAGATAAGGGGGCAGGGAACCTAGACCTGGGGTATTGTTAGGCAAGGAAGTGCTAATGGCTGGGCAGTTCCTTGAGGAATGTGGATGACCCACTTCCCTGTGTCTGTCCCCATCCTGCTGTCTTTGGTGACTCCATTTTGTCCTGACCTCACAAGGGCCTCTTGCCACTGAAAGGCCAAATATAGCCATTTTAAGTAAAAAGGCCCAGGCCTGACTTAGATAGAGAACTAGCTGGCTAATATGCTGACCTCTGCTTCTGTAAACTTTGCTTGCTTGCTCAATTGCTGCCTTTCCCCCTAAAGTTTCTGAGGAATCTCCACTTCAAGGACATTGCAGAAACACTCCACTGTGGAGGCCTCCAGCCTCCGACCACCTGCTTAGATAAGAAACTGAGGAATCTCCACTTCAAGGAAGTTGTAAAATACCACTGTTTGCTTAGCCCATCACAATGGAGATTACCTCATCTGCCTGGAGTGCCCCTAGCTCCTGCCCCAACTTTGCCCGCTGAAACTCCAAGCCAATCAAAACTATTTAAATCAACCAATCATGTATCTATCCCCTACTTCTTTGTTTGAATTCCTATATGAACCCCTTCCCCCAAAAGGAAGGGGCTCTCTGCCTCACTACTGCCGTGCCGGACTGTAGGGATGGAGCCCAGGCCTAGGCTTGCAATAAAGAAACCTGTTGCTTTTACATGTGAGTGTCTTGGCTTCTGTGGCGGTTCTCTGGGTGACTCCTGGGTGACCAGGGGTCTTGGCTCCTGGTCAGATGATTTGGCACAACATCCTAGGGGCTTGTCCTGGATACCCAGAGACCCCAACGAACCCGAGTCCCCAAAGGTTTCTTCTCCGACCAGTCGGGTAAGTTTTCCACCTGAGCGCTCTCTATTTCCTTTCACTCTGTAGGCTAGCCGCATCTGTTTTCTGATCAGGTCATATGTCCTGGTGGACACGCTGTAAGGACAGACCTGGAGGAGGCACAAGACATCCTGCCCCTCATCTGAATGGGGGCTCTGTCCTGGACAGAGCAAACCTGCTAATCTGAGTGGGGGCTCTGCCCTCTGGGACAGAGCAAACCTGCTAATCTGAGTGGGGGCTCTGCCCTCTGGGACAGAGCGAACCTGCTAATCTGAGTGGGGGCTCTGCCCTCTGGGACAGAGCAAACCTGCTAATCTGTAGCGCACATTTGTTTTGTTTTCTGGGCCCTGTGTGTCTGTGTAATACTTGTGTGTCTTGTCATTGCTCTAATCCTATGCACGTTCCTCCCCTGACTCAATAACATGGGACAGATTCCTTCCTCCCCTTTAGGACTCTGCCTCGTGCACTGGAAGGACGGCAAAGCAGTTGCCCATAACAATGGGGTAAACGTTAAAAAGACAGATGGATTACATTTTGTTCCTCTGAATGGCCTACCTTCAATGTAGGATGGCCACCAGAGGGGACCTTTCATCTAAATACTATACTTAAGGTTGAGAAAAAATTGTTTTTCACCCTAGGAGTGGACACCCTGATCAAATCTCTTATATTGTGACCTGGAGGAAACTGATAGAAGAACCTCTCCCCTGGGTGAAGTCTTTCCTCGCCCCCTCATTTACAGGTGCTGGCAGTTACACCCAAAAGAGACACCAAGCCCACTGCTGAAGCCTCAGCCCCAATTCTCGCGGGGGGGGGGGCACTGATGAGATGGACAGGGTGGGTGAGTGCTCTCCCAGAGGGAGGCAGACTCTTTTTGGGAAGAAGTCATCCAGGTCATTTCTGGATTTCTGGGCATCCATGTGGACCCACATAGCTTATCTGGCTAGGAAATAAAAAGTTCAGGAAGGAAATTTCCCCTCACTTCCTTTAAGCAGCAAATCTACAAGCCAGCTTTGCAAGCGCTCCAAAGTGGCTTGGGTCAGAGTTGGGTGGCAGACAGACAATGGCGCCTCTGCCCATGCAGGTACCATGTCTCTGCCTCCTCTCCCAGTGGTCCCCAAGGGGCCCACTCCTTCTTCAGCAGCCTCCCAGTGGGCCACCTTCTTCAGAGGCCTCCTGGCAGTCCTGGAGACCCCCCTTTCCCTTTCAGGTAGTCAGAATCCTTGGCCTCCCAGCAATCTTCTTGGCCATTACCTCCACGTGTACTAGACCAGACCCCTGGTGAGTGCAGGGAATAAGGCAAGGCTGATCTAAGGTGCATACAAGCCCCGCCCAGCCACCACAGCACACCAAAAAGCAGCAAGAGAGAGAGAGAAAAGGGTCACATTTAACTGCAGCCTATAAAGAACTAAAGTTTTACGTAAAAAAATGTGTCAACTTTGTTACATGATATCATGAATATAATTATTGAATTTATGTTCTAGGTCAACATCAACTTTCATAGAGGATTATTAAAAACAACAGAATTCTCTCTAAAGTGGTAACTTATAATTTGTCAGGTATTGAAAAAAATTTGTAATGTACTTAAAAGGAGGAGGCAACTGACCTGACTTCTAGGCCAGCCTGCCTCAAGATAGCAACAATATTTGCCTTAGTTTAATGTCTTATTGGTATTAATGACATAAAATTGTCTTTAGACTACTCACTTGTTAGTGAGTAATGGGTTAATTAATGTGGTGTAGTTTTTCATAATAGCCTTATAAGAAAGGTGGTTAATAATGGGATAAGATAAATTGATTGAAGAAACTGGGAAGGAATTTTTCAATGTTGGGACATAGAATGCTCGTTAAGAATGCCTTTTGAGTGGCACTTAGATAAAAATGTTACAGTATGTGAATAAAGATGTGCATATATAGAAAAAAGTTTTCAGGCTAAACCTAAACACCATGCCTAAAGTTAGAGATTTTTCAACTGTTTACAGACTCTTAAGGATACTCTAAAAGTTATATATAGCGACATAGTCTTAATCTAAATTCATCTTACATTAGACACAGGTGATGCTTATGCTAGGCAGGTCACAAAGTCATAAGTACAGATGTAATTGGAGGTCTAACGAGGTTCAACATAGACAAGAATCTATCACCTTGTGTTTTGCAAATGGGTAAATTTGCTATGTAAAAACGACTTCAGAATAGAATAAGAAATGTCAGGATACTTATCTCTCTGCTCTGTAATTTCATTTTGTTCTTGCTTTCCAACATATGCTACTTAAATTCATGGAAAGCTGGACTCTGAAAAAATGGGTGGAACCCCCTTTATCTCAGGCCCCATGCAAGTTTAAGTCATGTGTCCCCCAGACTCTGACTAGAGACAATGGCCAATTGTCTCTGACAATGAAAAAGGAGTACAGCATATAACTGTGGTTCTCTTTAGTTCTTCTCTTTTGAACACCTAAAGTCACATCTAATGATAAAATTTCTCACTAGACAAAATGTTAAGTAAACTGAGTCAAGGTATCTGATCAGGTTACAAACTCCTTACATAAGACAAGCATCAGGCTTATCTAATGTGTATATCAGGGTAACGGCCCCTTCACTGAAACATTTAACTGGATTAAATGCAATGTTTACCTGATGCCAAGGTTTCAGTCAGTGGAGAAACTGAGTCTTATGATAAGGCCTCACTCATTAACAGGTCACTGATGCTAATTTGTTATGATTTAAGGGTTATAAAACTGACTTTAAGACTCTCTCAGTAAAATAAATTAGGTTCCTCTTTTCATGAAGGTTATAACTATTCTTAAAGTAAAGGTTCACATAAAAGTTGTTAATTTCCAAAGGTAAACTACTCCTACCTAAAGACATTGTTACTTTAAAGATAGCTTCTGTCTTATTTATGCTAATTCTATTAAATGGTCATAACTAGGTTTAATCACTTAGATTTAAGTGATTTAATTTCCGTAATGATAACCTTCATCTTCCTGGGATATGTTGGGACAACTTGCTTAAGCCTTATCAAATTTAAGTCATGGGTAGAACATAAAATTGTTTTATGTTAATAAAAATTTCTGTGCTACATAAAATCAATAGCTATCAAGTTTAAGGCAAAATCATTGGTTGTCAAATAATGTTTTTTTTTTCTTTCAAAAAGATTTATCAAGGGTTGTATTAGAATATAGCTAGGTGTTTTTGGTTTAAAAAAAAAGTTCAAGCTCTGTGGTTCTGTTTCCAATGTTCTCTGGGAAATTTGTACCAACACAGGTATCTGAACTAATCAAAAATGTTTTCAAACACAGGTGCTAAGATTTTATACTGTCTTACTTGTCCTTTTCTGACCATTTCTAGCTTAAATGAGTTAGTATATAAATCAATTGGTACTGTTTTCAAGACTGATAACAGGTTCTGCCTATATTTATAAATATTAGATATTTAAAATATGAGATGTGTCTACTTTCTATACCTGATATATAAGGCTTATGCTGCCATAGTACAACCAAAATTTTCAAGGTACGACAAAATGATTTTAGAAGCCCTTGTGCCATTCTTTAAGTCTATTTCAGTAATCAAATGTGCTCTATATGTACATACATCCAGGCTGGTGTAACTTCCTTTCTAAATGTGTTAATTACCTATGTAGAAGCCAAAAGGCAATTGGAATCATCAGAGCAAGAGGCGCCAATAATTTGGCCTGTGCTCCCAGGTCATGAGGCCACTGGAGACAATGGGACACTTCTACACTGGCCCCCTGGTAAGTCACCTGTCTTCCTGAGCAGGGAGGATATGGAGACCCAAACAAAATTGGTGTACAGTCTGAAACAGGAGAGTCACAATTGAGGAACAATCAGTCCTCCTGACTTCCCAAAGAAGGGAAAACTGCTTGGCCAGCACGGCCCAGACTCATCCTAACAGACAGAAGACACCAGTAAGCTGTGGGGCTGCTCCTGGGTCCCTAAAGTCTCTTTGGAGAGCCATTAATGACCTCCAGAATTAGTCCTTAATTAAATTTGGCTATCTGCATGGTCTTAAACACTCAGAGAGAAATGTATAGCCCAAGATAAAAAATACCTTACACATATGAATGGCCTATTAAGTAACACAAAAACTTTCCAAGAGGGGAAACAAACAGTAAGACATCTTTTCCCCATAGTTTTATTTCTATAATTAATAAAAAGATGTTCAAAGGGTTATTTTCAAACCTAAAATATGTAAATAATCTGGAAAACTGGGTGTCGCCATCGCCATAAGACACTGGAACCCTGCTGGAAGGGACCCTCTGCTGGAAGGGACCCTAAGTCTTCATCCTGACCACACCTACTGCTGTGAAAATGGATGGAATTGCCACTTGGATTCATCACACCTACCTACTAAGGTGGACTATATGTGGCCTTAGAAAAGAATGTTGTTTTTATATCAACCAGTCAGGTATAATTAGAGACTCAATGACGAAGATACGAGAGAATTTGGAGAAAAGAAAAAAGCTGATAGAGGATGGTTTAAGTCATGGTTCAGTCATTCCCCATGGTTAACAACTCTGCTGTCTGCTTTAGCGGGGCCATTACTTTTATTTTTGTTGCTAATCACAATAGGACCTTGCATTATTAATAGATTAGTTGCTTCTGTTAGGAAACGCATTAATACAGTACAGCTTATGGTTTTAAGATCACAGTATATACCATTAGACTCCACTCACTAACTCAATTGGGATCCAAGATTGGCTCCCCAGGTACATAGAGAGGGGGAAATGAGAGACCAAATATAACCATTTTAAGTAAAAAGGCCCAGGCCTGACTTAGATAGAGAACTAGCTGGCTAATGTGCTGACCTCTGCTTCTGTAAACTTTGCTTGCTTGCTCAATTGCTGCCTTTCTCCCCAAAGTTTCTGGGGAATCTCCATTTCAAGGACATTGCAGAAACACTCCACTGTGGAGGCCTCCAGCCTCCGACCACCTGCTTAGATAAGAAACTGAGGAATCTCCACTTCAAGGAAGTTGTAAAATACCACTGTTTGCTTAGCCCATCACAATGGAGATTACCTCATCTGCCTGGAGTGCCCCTAGCTCCTGCCCCAACTTTGCCCGCTGAAACCCCAAGCCAATCAAAACTATTTAAATCAACCAATCATGTATCTAACCCCTACTTCTTTGTTTGAATTCCTATATGAACCCCTTCCCCCAAAAGGAAGGGGCTCTCTGCCTCACTACTGCCGTGCCGGACTGTAGGGATGGAGCCCAGGCCTAGGCTTGCAATAAAGAAACCTGTTGCTTTTACATTTGAGTGTCTTGGCTTCTGTGGCGGTTCTCTGGGTGACTCCTGGGTGACCGGGGGTCTTGGCTCCTGGTCAGATGATTTGGCACAACACACTGCACATGAAACAGATGCATACACCACTTTCTGCCTCTAGCTTTATACATGAGTACTGGGAATCAAGCCCAGGCCATCAAGCTTTGCAAGCAAGCACCTTAACCACTGAGAAATCTCTCCAGCCCTCCTCCCCCATTAAAAAATGAAAACATTTTATTGGCAATCTCTATATATATAAACAATATATCATGATCATTATCCCCTCCAGACTTATTTGGGGGGGGGGGAGGGAGGTTCAAGGTAGTAGCTTTCTCTAGTCCAGGCTAACCTGGAATTCACTCTGTAGTCTCAGAGTGGCCTCGAACTCATGACAATCCTCCTACCTCTGTCTCCCAAGTGCTGGGATTAAAGGTGTGCACCAACATGCCCTGCCAACTTCCTTTAAAAAAAATATTTTATTTATTTGAGAGAGAGAAAGAGGCAGGCAGAGAGAGAGACAGGGAGGGAGAGAATGGGTGTACCAGGGACTCTATCCACTGCAAACAAAATCCAGACACATGTGCCACCTTCTGCATCTGGCTCTACGTGGATAAACCTGGGTCCTTTGGCTAATCTGGCAAATGCCTCAGCCCCTAAACCATCTCTCCAGAGCCCCTACACCAGTCTTCATATGTGGATAATAAGGTAACTGTGAGCTGGAGAGATGGCTTAGTGGTTAAGCGCTTGCCTGTGAAGCCTAAGGACCCTGGTTCAAGGCTCAGTTCCCCAGGACCCACGTTAGCCAGATGCACAAGGGGGGCGCACGTGTCTGGAGTTCTTTTGCAGTGGCTGGAAGCCCTGGCGTGCCCACTCTTTCTCTCTCTATCTACCTCCTTCTCTCTCTCTGTCTGTCGCTCTCAAATAAATAAATAAAAATGAAAAAAATGTTTTTAAATTAAAAAAATAAGGTAACTGTCCTGGAAGGAAAGAAGATATTCTAAAGAGAGATACCTGTGCCCATCTCTTCAGCTCTGAGACTATTGTGACAATGGCCTCCAAGGAATTGGAATTTTCTCAGGAATCTGATGCTGAGAAAAAGAAAAGAAGCCAAAGTCTGGTGACAACCTAACAAGGAACCTGTCTCTGAAGGAGATCTCACACAGAGCTGACAACTCCTCAGAGCACCTGACTAGAGAGATCAGAGCTGCTGCAGATGGGAGGTGGGGCCTCACCTTCACCAGAGACACAGGAATTGGGGTTCCTTCCCAAGGCAGTAATGCGATATGCCAACTTGAATACATCTCCTTTTCTCCTTTCTCCACTTTCCATTATAATTGTATAATTGGCCCAGCTTAGCTTGGGAGGGCTGCCAGGTCCCAGCTCTGACCCTGACAACTCTGGTAGTAATAAGAAGGTTCATGAGGAAGTAGAACCATTTGCCTGAAGGAATTTTCTCTCTCTGGATGAGGGAATTAAATACACAGGACATGGACTCAAAGCAAAATAGAAGTCATGGTGGTCTAAGAGGAGAGTGGACATTTCCCTGACCAGAGACTTTTTTTGTTCTTTCTCTTTTTGTTTAATTTTATGTAGCACAAAGTATTAGGTTTTAAGGTTTTATTTTATTTTATTGCTTTTCAAGGTAGGGTCTCACTCTAGCCCAAGCTAACCTGTAATTCACTCTATTCTCAGGGTGGCCTTGAACTCACGGCAATCCTCCAACCTCTGCCTCTCGAGTGTTAGAATTAAAGGTATGTGCCACCACGCCCAGCTTAGTATTAGGTTGTATTATGGCATTTTCTTTCTTTCTTTCTTTCTTTCTTCCTTCCTTCCTTCCTTTCTTTCTTTCTTTCTTTCTTCCTTTCTTTCTCTCTTTCTTTATCTTTTTGGTTTGTTTGTTTGTTTCTTTTCAAGGCAGAGTCTCACTCTAGCCCAGGCTGACCCAAAATTCACTATGTACTCTCAGGCTGGCCTTGAACTCACAGCAATTCTCCTACCTTGGCCTCCTAAATGCTAAAGTTAAAGACTTGCACCACAATGCTTGGCTATTTATTTTATTTTATTTCTTTAAAATATATCTGTTTTTATTTATAGAGGGGAAAGAGAGACAGAGCAAGACAAAGAGACTCAGAAAGAGAATGGGTAGCCAGAACCTCTTGCCACTGCAAACAAACTCCAGATGCATGTACCCATAAGCATCTGGCTTAACATGGGTACTGGGTTCTGGTTTTAGGTGGGTACTGGGGAAATAAACTGGGACAACAGGCTTTGCAAGCAAATACCTTCAACCACTGAGCCATCTCCCAAGTCCTCATTCTGGCATTTTCAAACAAAGACCTGTTTGTTTGTTCTCCTCTGGACACATGCACTGTTTTGTGCATCTGGCTTCCTGTGGGTACAGGGGAATTGAACCCAGGCCTTCAGACTTTGCAAACAAGCACCTTTAGCCACTGAGCCCATCTCTCCCACCCCTAGCTAAACGTTCTTTCTTTTCTTTCTTTCTTTCTTTTATTTATTTATTTTTTAATTTTTTGAGGTAGGGTCTCACTCTAGCACAGGCTGACCAGAACTTACCCTGTAGGCCCAGGTTGGCCTCTAACTCACAGTGATCATCCTACCTCTGCCTCAAGAGTGCTGGGTTTAAAGGTGCATGCCACCACCCCTGGACTGGCTATTTTTTTTTCTTTATTTATTTTAATATTTTGTTTTTGTTTATTTACTTATTTGACAGAGAAAGAGGGAAAGAGAGAATGGGCACACCAATGCCTCCGGCCACTACAGACAAACTCCAGATGCATGCACTCCCTTGCACATCTGGCTAGTGTGGTCCTGAGGAATCAAACCTGTGTCCTTTGGCTTTGCAGGCAAATGCCTTAACCACTAAGCCATTCCTCCAGCCCTTTTTAAAAAAATATTTTTTTATTTAAATGTTTCCATTTACTTTAGTTCTTGAGGTAGAGTCTCACTGTAGTCCAAGCTGACCTGGAGTACACTGCATAGTCTCAGCCTGGCCTCAAACTCAACAGAGATCCTTCTACATGTGCTTCCTGAGTTCTGGCCTGGCTAAAATATATATATTTGAGGTAGACAGAAAGAAGCAGATGGAGATGGAGAGAAAAAGAGAGAGTTAGTATGCTAGATGCATGTGCCACTTTGTGCATCGGGCTTTAAGTGAGTACTAGGGAATTGAACCCCAGGCCACCAGGCTTTGCAAGCAAGCACCTTCAATTGCTGAGCCATCTCTCTAGCCCTCCTGTCATTTTCCTTTGCTCTGTTTGACTCAGGCACCGTTTCATTGACCTGCCTATGTAATTCTAGGCCTTTGGAAGTGTTGCATTTATGAAGAAGAGAATTTCAAAATTAGAAACCATGGAAAAGCCAATCTAGGGGCTGGAGAGATGGCTTAGTGGTTAAGGTGCTTGCCTCCAAGGCCTGAGGACCCATGTTCCACATTCCAGATCCAATGTAAGCCAGACACACAAAGGTTAGGCAATCACAAGGTCACAGGTGCCCACTAGGTGGCGCGAGCATTCCCCGGGATGTAACAGGATATGTCTACTTTCCACTTACATAAAGTCTGACGTAGCTCAGGTAATATTCCTTCATCTTGCAGCTGTGTGGTTTGGAATGTGAGGCTTCCAAGGTGACCAGCAGGGCAGGAGAGGAATGAAGAGGGCACTTGGCTTTCTGCTTTCTCTATGTAGAAGTGTCATGTTTCACACCCAGAACCAAGTCACAGGTGCTATTCTTCCTACAAAGCAGGCTGGGACTGTCGATGTGTCCATGGATATTAGTGGGTGCCAGAGTGACAGCCGTAGTGGGAAGTGGGGTGGTGGAGTGTGAAACTGCTCAGTTTGAGAATCACACAACCATGGAAGAAGGAAAGAACTTGAAAGAAATCTGCTCAGATAATTGCTGGAAGAACATAAATTATGGGCTAAGGAGTCTGAACTGTATATTACCATTTTTTAAATTTATTCTTTCTTATTTGAGAGCTGCAAACAGAGAGAGAGAGAGAGAGAGAGAGAGAGAGAATGAGCACATCAGGGCCTCCAGCCACTGCAAATGAACTCTAGACGCATGCACCACCTTGTGCATCAGGCTTACGTGGGTACTGGGGAAGCGAGCCTTGAACCAGGGTCCTTAGGCTTCACAGGCAAGCACTTAACCACAAAGCCATCTCTCCAGCCCCATTACCATTTTTGAGCAAAGACTAACATCAGACCATTCTTTAAAAAAAAGTGATAGCAGGGCTGGAGAGATGGCTCAGTGGTTAATGCACTTGCCTGCAAAGCCTAACAATCCAGGTTTGATTCTCCAGTACCCATATAAACCCAGATGCACAAAGTGGCGCAGTGGCTGGAGGCTCTGGAGCACCCATTCTCTCTCTGTCTCTCTTCCCTCTATCTCTCTTTTCTTGAAAATAAATAAATAATAAATAAGTAAATGATACCATTGATAAAAACTAATAGTAATTGTGGGAAATAGCATAAACAAGGGTAGCCATTCTAAAGTTGATTTTTTTTCCATGTGAATATGTGGTATGAGTGCATGTGTGTATATGTGTGCTTGTATATGTGTAGGAACAGGCATGTGTGCAGGTGCATGTGTATGCACATGTGTATGAGGGCAAGTAGTTGGCAGTTATCTTTCACAGTTGCTCTCCACCATAATTTTTTGAGACAGGGTCCCACTGAACCTGGAGCTCACCAATTTAGCTAGACTAGCCAGGCATGGTGGCGCATGTCTTTAATCCCAGCACTTGGGAGGCAGAGGTAGGATGGCTGTGGCTTCAAGGCCACCCTGAGACTACAGAGTGAATTCCAGGTCAGCCTGAACTAGAGTGAGACCATACCTCAAACAAACAAACAAACAAAATAAAACAAAACAAAACAAAAAACGTTCAGCAAGACTGGCTGGCTGGCAAGTCTCTGGAATCCCCCTGTCTCTGCCACTCCAGTGCTGGCTGTGTCTGCCTTTTACATAGGTGCTGCATATCCAAAGTCAGGTCCTCGTGCTTTCGTGGTGTTGCACTTGCCTTCTCATTGCTGGCACAAAACACCTGACCAAAAGCAGCTGATGGGTGGAAAGTGGAAAGCTTTTTACTTTGGCTTATGTGCGTACTGGGGAATCGAACCTCAGACATTAGGCTTTCAGCAAGCATCTTAACCCCTGGGCCATCTCTCCAGCCCTCCCTGTCCGTCTTTCGAAAGATGGTCTCTCTCCGTCCTGGAACTCACCAAATGGGCTACACTGGTTGCCCAGTGAGCCCCAGGGACTCACTTGTCTCCACCTCCTCAGCTCTGAAATTACAGGCACAAGTCACCATGGTGGTATCTTCATATGGGATTTAACTCAAGTTCTCACACATACAAGGCAAGCACTTTACCCACTGAGCCATTGCCCCAGCATACATTGTTTCATTATTATTATTATTATTATTATTATTATTATTATTAGTTTTTTGAGGTAGGGTCTCACTCTAGTTCAGGCTTACCTGGAATTCACTAATTCACTATGTAGTCTCAGGGTGGCTTAGGAATCACAGCAATCCTCCTACCCCTGCCTCCCGAGTGCTGGGATTAAAGGCATGGGCCACCACACCAGGCTCCTATTCTTTTAAAACATTTGGGTTGGAGAGATGGCTTAGCAGTTAAGGCACTTGCCCACAAAGCCTAAAGACCCAGGTTCAGTTCCCCAGTACCCATGTAAGCCAGATGCATAAGGTGGTGCACGCTTCTGGAGTTCATTTGCAGCACCTCAAGGTCCTGGCATGCCCATTCTCTCTCTCTCTGCCTCTTTCTCTCTTACACAAATAAATAAAAAATAAAATAAATGTTAAAAAAAATATTTTAGGGCTGGAGAGATGGCTTAGAGGATAAGCTGCTTGCCTGAGAAGCCTAAGGACCCAAGTTTGATTCTCCAGGTCCTACCTAAGGAGATGCACAGGTGGCACAAGCATCTGGAGTTGGTTTGCACTGGCTAGAGGCCCTGGTGCACCCATTCTTCCTCTCTCTCTCTCTCTTTTTCTCTTTCTGTCTCAAATAAGAAAAAAAGTAATTAAAAATATTTTATTTATTTATGAGTGTGTGAGAGAGAGGGAGAAAAGGGTGCACCAGGGCCTCTAGCCACTGCACACAAACTCCACATGCATGTGCCATCATGTGCATCTGGCTTACTTATGTTCTGGGGAATCAAACCTGGGTCCTTAGGCTTCGCAAGCAAGCGCCTTAACTGGTAAACCATCTCTCTAGCCCAGTTGTTTCCTTTTTCATTGCTATCTGTAGAAGAGCAGAATAAGTGATGGTGACCTGCCCTCAGCATCTCTGTGTGTCGGTGCCTGCTAACTGACAGGTAGGCTGCACAGCTGTCTGATGCTTCCTTCTACCCGGTCCTGTCTGACACA
The DNA here is from genome assembly GCA_036346955.1 of Dipus sagitta. Classification (NCBI taxonomy): domain Eukaryota; kingdom Metazoa; phylum Chordata; class Mammalia; order Rodentia; family Dipodidae; genus Dipus; species Dipus sagitta. The sequence continues at coordinate 25,983,638 of CM070789.1, read as the reverse complement.
TAGCAGGCCGTCTTTAAATGGGCATTAGATGAACGAATAAGTAAATGTTACTGTGCAGAATCTTGCAAGTAAAGCGAGGGGAAACTAGGGGCTTTCAGCATGATCTGAGAGCGGGAAACATTCAGATGCCCCAGACAGCCTTCACTCATCATTACTCTCTCCCTTTCCCCTAACTCTGTCTCTTCAGAAATCCATGAAATAATACACCCTCAACTTTATTCTTAGTTATTTTAATTTTATGTTGAGAACCCAGAGGGGAGGTGGAAGGCAAAGAATTAGAGATCTTGCTGCCCCCTAACGGACAGGAGCGGTAGGACACCTACCTTCCTAGCGAAAATCAGAGGCAAAAGTTGGAAATGTCATCAGCAGAGCAAGCAAGCGAGAGCTCACAAAAGCTCTTGGTCTGGTTTGTGATCTCAGGAAATGAAGGAGGATGGGCAGTTAGCCCACACGTCTGCAAAAGAGTTGAAGTCACATTTGGATCTGATTACCCCCTCCTTTAATTTTAGTGGTGAGTGTGTGTGTGTGTGTGTGTGTGTGTGTGTGTGTGTGTGTGTGTGCATGTGCGCGCGCACGCAGGGAAAATGGATCTTTTTCTTTCTATTTTTCTCTGCTCAGTGAAATGATTTAAAAAATGTTAAGAATGGGCTGGAGGGATTGCTTAGCAGTTAAGGCGTTTGCCTGCAAAGCCAAAGGACCCAGGTTCGATTCCCCAGGACCCACGTTACCCAGATACACAAGGGGGCGCATGCATCCGGAGTTTGCAGTGCTGGAGGCCCTGGCAAGCCCATTCTCTTTCTCTCTCTCTCTCTCTCTCTCTCTCTCTCTCTCTCTCTCCCTCTTTCTCTGTCAAATAAATAAATGAAAATAAAATATTTTTTAAAATGTTAAGAATGACTCTCTTCGGATGGTGTAGTATTTTTCCCCTCCCTCAATCAAAAAAAAAATTGATTCAAGTGATATTACTTTCTCCTGGCCTGTAAGGCGTCTTTTGATAAGTCAGCTGTCAGAAGAATTGAATCACTTAACCTTTTCTTTTTCAATTTATTCAAGGGCTGGAGATTTGGCTAAGCAGCTAAGGCACTTTCCTGCAAAGTCTAATGACCTGAGTTCTATTCCCCAGTTCCCATGTAAAGCTAGATGCACAGTGATGCATGCATCTGGAGTTCGTTTGCAGTGGCTAGAGGTCCTGGTGATCCATTCTCTCCTCCTCTCTCTGTCTCTCTTCTTTCTCTCTCCTTGAAAATAAATAAAAGCTTTAAAAAATTTTTTAAAAAAACCTACCGGGCGTGATGGTGCATGTCTTTAATCCCAACACTTGGGAGGCAGAGGTAGGAGGATCACTGAGTTCAAGGCCAGCCTGGGACTACAGAGTGAGTTCCACGGCTAGAGGGAGATGTACCTGGAAACAAACAAATATTACTTCTACTGCTCAGTTCAGTTTTTCTGTTAGAATATGGGTAAATTTCTCCACATTTTCTGAAAGCTCATTGAATTTCCTTAAAACAGGTGTTTTAAATTTTTTTCACTCTCATGTTTGTACATACTTGTTATTATCTGGTTAGTTTCTGGCATTTTATTATTAGGGTGTGTGTGTGTGTGTGTGTGTGTGTATGTGTGTGTTGGTGTACATGCACCACACAGCATGTGTGGAGGTGAGAGGACAACTTTGGGTGTCTGTCCTCTCCTTCTACCTTGACATAGTCTCTTATTCATCAAGCCGGTGAACTTCTGTGATTCTCCTGTCTTGGTCTCCTATTTTCTCGTGGGTGCACTGGGATTCCCAGATGTATACTACAAATTTTTATTAAAATTTTGTTTTTATTTATTTGAAACAGAGAGGGGTGGAGGGAGAAAGAAAAAAATAGGCACACCAGGGCCTCCAGCCACTGCAAATGAATTCCAGACACATGCATCACTATGTGCATCTGGCCTACATGGGACCTAGAGAATTGAACCAGGGTCCTTAGGCTTCGCAGGCATGTGCCTTAACCACTAAGCCAATCTCACCAGTCCTGGATTTTGCTTTCAATGTGGGTTTGGGGTATCTGAACTCAGGTCCACAAGCAGTTTAGATAGATAGATAGATATATAGATAGATAGATAGATATAGATTATATAGATATAGACATAGACATAGACATAGACATAGACATAGACATAGACATAGATATAGATATAGATATATAGATATATATAGGAGAGAGGAGGGAGAAAAAGAGAGAGAATGGGCATGCCAGGGCCTCTAGCCACTACAAATGAACTCTAGCCATATGCGCCACCTTCTGCATCTGCTGCATCTGGATTTTCATGGGTCCTGGGGAATCGAACCTGGGTCTTTTTGGCTTTGCCAGTAAGCTCCTTAACCGCTAAGCCATCTCTCCAGCCGCCCACGAGCAGTTTTTGATGCCTGTTGATGTATGACATCATCCACACCTGGAAGGACTAGGTGTCTGTTGCAGTCTTTAGAATCTAGCGTTGGGTCTGTTTCTGCAGAAATTCAAGGCGGCCTGCTTCCCTCTGGGAGCCTGGAGTTCTTCCGCTCTCAGCACTTGACGGTTCCTGAAATCCAGGTTTACGGCGCGCTGCTTGTGCATCACCATTTGAGCACTAAAGGGCGCTCCCAGTTCAGGATTGTTATAATCTGCAGTTCACCATGAAGTCCGGAAGCCTCTGAAACCTTTTTCCTGTGGACCAGGTCCTCCACGCATGTGGTCAGGGGCTGTGCAATTCTGCCTCGCTCTGGGCAAAATCGTCACGGAGGAACTAGGACCAGGCTTCTGTCCCCATCTGGCCATGGGCTCGGTAACACTGCATCATACCTTGAATTCACAGCCCACTGGCTCACACTGCTATGGGCTGCTTATTGCTGAGGTGGAATGTTTTTAGACATTTTACTTTTATTTATTTGAGAGAGGAATTTGAGAGGCAGAGTAAGAGCGAGAGAGAGAGACAGAATGGGCGTGCCAGGGCCTGCAGCCACTGCAAACGAACTCCAGATGCATGTGCCACTTTGTGTATCTGGCTTACGTGGGTCCTGGGGAATCGAGCTGAAGTCCTTTGGCTTTGCAGGCAAGCGCTTTAACCACTAAGCAATCTCTCCAGCACAGAATGTTATTTTATTTTGTTTTTAGTGTAAACTTTTTGTTTCGTTTTGTCTTTTGTTTCTTTGAGGTAGGGTCTCACTCTAGCCCAGGCTGACCTGGAATTCACTATCTAGTCTCAGGCTAGCCTCCCAAACACTGGGATTAAAGGCGTGCACCACCACACCAGGCTTTAAAAAAAAATTTTTTTTATTTAGTTATTTGAAAGAGAGGGAGAACAAGACAGAGAGTGGGAAGGGGGCATACCAAGGCCTCTAGCCACTGCAAACAAACTCCAGACACATGTGCCACCTTGTACAGCTGATTTATGAGGGTACTGGGGAATTGAACCTGGGTCCTTAGGCTTCACAGGCAGTGCCTTAACCACTAAACCATTCCTCCAGCCCATATAACCTTTTACAAAAAGAAAAGAAAATTTAATTTTTAAAAAAGTCTGCCTTCCTTCATGACCTCACAGTGCTGCACAAGACCTGCATAACAGGAGAAAAAAAAAATGTGACAGCATCAAAATAGACGAGAGACTGGAATGGAAAGAAGAAGGAATTCAGTGGAGGGGATCTCGGGAGGGGAAAGGTACGGTTGTGGGAGAGGATTGTGATCACAGTGCATTGTTTGCATGTAAAGAAGTTATTGCACACCCCCATGTGTGCTCACACACACACACATGCATGAACATGCACACCACACACATACACGTGCAAAAAATGCATTTCATCCTTGTCTTCTTTTTCTTTCCTTTTCTTTTCTTTTCTTTTCTTTTTTTTTTTTTTTTTTTTTGAGGCAAGCCCAATACACTGGCCTTTTATTTATTTTTTTAATTTTTTCATTATTTTTTAATGAGAGAGAGAGAATTGGCGTGCCAGGGCCTCCAGGCACCGCAATAGAACTCCAGACGCGTGCGCCCCCTGGAGTGCATGTGCGACCTTCCACATGCCTCACCGTGTGCAGCTGGCTTATGCAGGTTCTGCATTGTTGAACATGGGTCGTCAGACTTCGCAGGCAAGTGCCTTAAACATTAAGCCATCTCTCCAGCCCTCATCCTTATCTTTTTGTATATAAATACTTTATTTATTTATGTGCAAGCAGAGAGAGAGAGAGACAGAATGATGTGCCAGGGTCTCTTGCCACTGCCATTGAATGCCAGATGCACGCGCCACTTTCTGCATATGTCTCTCTCTCTCTCTCTCTCTCTCTCTCTCTCTCTCTCTCTCTCTTTCTCTCCCCCCCCCCCCTCTCTTTCCTTGGTTTTTGAGGTAGGGTCTCACTCTAGCTCAGGCTGTCCTGGAATTCACTATGTAGTCTCAGGGTGGCCTTCACCTCACAGTGTTCCTCCTACCTCTACCTTCCGCATGCTGGGTGCCACCACGCCCAGCCTCACACCTTGCTTAGATGTGAGACTTAGGAGGTCTTGATTGATTAACTAATCATTGAATGTCTATGTTTGGTCCTGGGACTATTTTAAGAGACAAAGAAGAAAGTGTGAATAGGGAGGGCACCTGGACAAGTGGACAATCTGAGACTGATTTCCTTAACACTGAGGCTTTACACCAGTTCCAAATCTGTGTACACTGGGCACAGGTTATTCCGCGGAAGAGAAGACAGCTGCTCGTCTGCAGTTCAAAGCTCTCTCCATCCTGCCAAGGTGCTACTTTCTCAGCTGGTTTGGAGAAAAGTTAGGCAAGCCTCTGGTTTCTGCTTACTTTGTGGATTCTGTTGATTTAAGCACAGGGTTTTACTGTGACTTCAGCGTTTCATATCATCCATGGGGTGGACTATCTGCTCCTTCTTTTCAAGGCCAACTCCAGGGAGCTCTAAGGATTCCCAGCTTTTTAACAAGACCTTTGATCTTAGCTCATCAGGAAGGTTGCAGCTGCTAACAACGCTGCAAGGGGCGCTAGATGGCTGCTGGAGGCAGAGCCTGGAGCCAGGCAGTTGGTCAGCTGCTTTTCCTGAGTGGATCATGAGATGAGGTTCAGGAGGTCATGTGGCGGTTTGAGTCAAGTGTCCCCCATAGATGTCGGTGTTCAGAATGCTAGGTTCCCAGCTGATGGAGATTTGGGAATTAACGCCTCCTAGAGGCGGTGTACTGTTGGGGGCGGGCTTATGGGTGTTACAGCCCGCTTCCGGTTGCCAGTGTTTGGCACACTCTCCTGTTCCTGTTGTCCACCTGATGTTGGCCAGGGGGTGATGTCCACTCTCTGCTCATGCCATCGTTTTCTCCTGCCATCATGGTGCTTCCCCTCGGGTCTGTAAGCCAAAATAAACCCTTTTATCCCCCTCAAGCTGCTCTTGGTCAGGTGTTTTCTGCCAACAATGCGAGCCTGACTGCGACAGTAAAGTTGGTAGAAAGGGTAGTGTTGCTACTAGACTCCTGCCTGTGTGGCTTTGGCCTTTTGGAGCTGATGTTCGAGAGAGATCTAGAAGGGTTTGAAACCTTGGCCTAAGAGACACCTTGCAGTGCTGTAAGTACAGCTTGATGGATTATTCTGGTCAGAATTGAAAGACCTCAATGCAGTAAGAACTATGGGGTGTGAGGTTTGGCTTATGAGGGTGAGAAGGAGCTTTGCCTGGACTGGGCTAGAATCAGTTTGTGTGAGAGGCTTGCTGTTATACCCATGTCCTGAGAAGTTGATGGACTGGTGTCAGCAGAGGAATATGGCACAGAAAAAATGAAATCTTTGGGTAAAATTGCTGCCCGTTCAGCTGCAATTGAGAGATTACATCCATTCAGTTTGGGCCAGTTGACCTGCGCTGGGACAACATGAAGAATGTAGACTCTTTTGAAGAGGCCTGAGTGCTCAAGGAGTGTCCTGTTCTTCAATGTCTTCTTCATTGCCCCCTGGATTAGCAAATTAACACCCTACCTGGTATTATGGAGTATAAGAAATGCAGGAAAGAGAGTGTCACTGAGTTTGCGACACTGTCTTGTGTTTGAAAATGACCATGGGCAGTGTGAAGCAGGTTTGCTGGATGCCTGCATGGAGACCCCATGGAGCCATGAAGATAAACCCTGGCTTGCAGTGGAGACCCAGTGGAGATACCAGGACCATAAGATGGCTGCTAAGGAGAGCTGCCTGCACCAATGAAGTTTTCCAGGACTGTGAGTAGTCTAGCTGGAGGGGCAGAATTGGAATGCTAGAGACTTGTTGCTGGTTTTAATTATGGGACTTGGAAATTTGTCACTGGCTAGAGTTGTTGGACTTGAAGCTACAGAGTTTGATGTTTGCCCTGGTTGTTTTAAATCTTGTATTGGTTGAATATTTCTTTGCTATGCCCAATGCCATCTTTTGCAGTGTGAATGTTTATTCTGTGCCATTAAGGGTTTGGGGGGGATGTTTTGGTATTATGGTTCAGTTAAAAGACCTTAGACTATGGGGATATATGAATGTCATTGGAATTGATAAAAATTATGGGAGCTTTTAAAGTTGGGCTGAATGCATTGTATTTTATATCATGTATGGACGTCAGTTTATGGGGCCAGGGACAGAATGTGGTGGTTTGATTCAGGTGTCCCCCATAAACTTAAGTATTCTGAAAGCTATTCTCCCCAAATGATAGCAGTTGGGAATTAATGCCTCCTGGAGGCAGTGTATTGTTGGGGGGGGGGGGCTTGTGGGTATTATAGCCAGCTTTCCCTTGCCAGTGTTTGGCACACTCTCCTGTTATTGTCCACTTTATGTGAGCCAGCGGGTGATGTCCACCCTCTGCTCATGCCATCGTTTTCCCCTGCCATCATGGAGCTTCCCATGAAGCCTGTAGGCCAAAATAAGCCTCTTTTTTTCCCACAAGATGCTCTTGGTTGGGTTTTTCTACCAGCAATGTGATCCTGACTGCAACAGCACCTGTGTTTGAAAACATTTTTTTTGATTAGTTCAGATACCTGTGTGGGTACCAATTACCTAAGGAATGTTGGAAAGAGAATGACAGAGCTCAAAATCATTTCTCTCTGATGAGAACCATTGTTTGAGCATGAGGCTGTACTGTAAGGTAGGGAATATGTCTTAAGAGTTAGTTTTGTTATAAGCACTGGACTTGAGATGCCAGAAATGAAACAGTTACTTCACATACAATAGAGCAGAACCTGGTCCTTGTTAAGCCAAGACATCTAAGCTCTAATACAACCCTTGACAAATATATTTTGAAAGAAAAAAAAACATCATTTGACAACCAATTATTTTAGTTTAATATTGATAGCCATTGATTTTATGTACCATAGAAATTTTTATTAACCTAAAAGAATTTTATGTTTTACCCATGACTTAAATTTGATAAAGCTTAAGCAAGCATTCCAACATATTTTACCTAACCAGAGCATAAAGATTATAGTGACTGAAATTATATCACTTAAACTTAAGATTAAACCTAGTGATGACTGTCCTTTATCTTAAGACTCAGTTTCTCCAATAGTTAAAAACTTGAAGAATAGAGGAACCTAATTTACTTTACCAGTCTTAAAAACCCTTAAGCCATAACAAATTAGCATCAGTGTGCTGTTCATGAGTGATGCCTTAACCATAAGACTCAGTTTCCCTGATTAAAACCTTGCCATCAGATAAACATATTTTAGATTTTATCCCATTGAATTCCCTTCCCTGAGCAATTTTCATTACTTGATGTCTTTTTATCATATGTTTTTACCTTGATATACACTTTAGATAAGCCTGATGATTGTTTTATGTAAGGAGTTTGTTACCTGGTCAAATACCTTGACTCCGTTTACCTATTTGACCTCTAGTGAGAAATTTCAGCTAACCGATGTGACTTTAGGTGTTCAAAAAAGAGGAACTATAAAGAGAACCAAAGTGGTATGCTGTTTGTCATTCCCTTTCCCTTGTCAGAGACAATTGGCATGAGTGCTCAAGGAGTGTCCTGTTCTTCAAAGTTTGCTTTATTCCCTCCTCGACTAACAAATTGGCAACCTACCTGGTATTGCGGAGTATAAGAAATGCAAGAAAATGGGTCATTGAGTTTGCAACATGGTCTTATGTTTTGGAAATAGCCATGGGCAGTGTGAAGAATGCTGGATGCCTGCATGGAGACCCGATGGAATTGTGAGGATGAACTGTAGGTTGCAGTGGAGACCCAGTGGAGATGCCAGGACCACGAGATGGCTCCTAAGCAGACCTGCCAGCCCCAAATGAAGTTTTCCAGGACTGTGAGTAACCTAGCTCGAGGGGTGGAATTGGAACTCCAGAGACTTGTCAGTGGCTACAATTATCAGACTTGGAGACTTGTCACTGACTAGAGATGTTGGACTTGAAGCTACAGAGTTTTATGTTTGCCCTGTTTAAATCTTGTTTTGGTTAAGTATTTCTTTGCTATGCCCAATGCCATCTTTTGCAGGGTGAATGTTTATTCTGTGCTATTTTTTTTTTTTGTATTAAGGCTCAGTTAAAAGATCTTTGATTATGGGAATGTTTGAATATCATTGGGATTGAGTTAAAAACCATGGGGACTTTTAAAGTTGCATGAATGCATTGTATTTTATATCATACTATCATGTATGGTTATCAGTTTATGGGGGCCAGGGGTGAAATGTGGTGGCTTGATTCAGGTGTCCCCCATAAACTTAGGTGTTCTAATTACTAGGTCCCCAGCTGATAGCAATCTGGAAATTAAAGCCTCCTGGAGGTGGTGTATTGTTGGGGGGTGGGCTTATTGGTGTTGCAACCAGCTTCCTGCCAAACACTTTCTTGCTGTTGCTATTGTCCATCTGATATTGGCAAGAAGGTGATGTCCACCCTCTGCTCATGCTATTGTTTCCCCTGCCATCATGGAGCTTCCCCTTGACTCTGTAAGCCAAAATAAACCCTTTTTTTTTCTACAAGATGCTGTTGGTCAGGTATTTTCTGCCAGCAATGCAAACCTGACTGCAACAGGTACCAATTAAGTTTAATTTTTCTTTCTTTTTTATTATTGACAACTTTCATAATTATAGACAATAAACCATAATTCCCTCCCCCAACTTTCCTCTCCACAACTCCACTCTCCATCACATCCCCTCCCCCTTTCAACTTGTCTCTCTTTTATTTTGATGTCATCATCTTTCCTCCTATTATACTGGTCTTGTGTAGGTAGTTCCAAGCCCTGTGAGGTCATGGATATCCAGGCCATTTTGTGTCTGGAGGAGCACATTGTAAGGAGTCCTGCCTTCCTTTGGCTCTTACATTCTTCCCATAACCTCTTCTGCAATGGACCCTGAGCCTTTGAAGGTATGATAGAGATGTCTCAGTGCTGAGCACTCCCCTGTTACTTCTCAGCACTATGGTGCCTTTTGAATCATCATAGAGGTCACCACCATCTGAAAAGAGAAGCTTCTCTAATCAAAAGTAAGAGTGGGGGGGGGGGAGCTGGAGAGATGGCTTAGCAGTTAAATGCTTGCCTGTGAAGCCTAAGGGGGCTCACTGAGGGAAAACATCAGCTCTGGGTAGTGACCCCATCTCAAGGAAGTGTGCAGTTGAGCAATAGTTACGGCACCTGAAGTTCTCCCTGGTTGCTGTGTACACATGTATCGTGTGCACACATGCACACACATGTATGAATACAATACACATAATACATCACATACACATGCAAATAAACACTTTTTCACAACCCAAAATATATATACAAATGGGTCAGCAATGCGTTCTATTAAAACTCTTAAGGTGAGCCAAGCCTGGTGGTGCACACCTTTATCCCAGCACTCAGAGGCAGAGGTAGGATGATTGCTATGAGTTCAAGGCCAGTCTGAGACTACATGGTCAACTCCAGGTCAGCCTGGGCTAGAGCAAGACCCTACCTCTATAAACCAAACAGAGAAAGAGAGAAAAAAAAAAACAGCAGAATTGATGTCATGAATTATAATATAAATTTATTTAATCACTTCTCAGAGTAGAACTACAAGGGAACTTGGGAGGCCATGGTTTCTTTTCTTCCTCAGGATTGGTGGAAAGTCTCTCACTAAAGAGGAGACAAAGCATTTTTGCTCATTGTTGCTTATTCCTTGGCTCCTCCCACCCTACTTTGCTTTCTTACTTACACAGGGCACTTCCCCTCCTCCTTTGACTCCGTTACTGAATTCTGCTGCTACTTTCTGTTTTGTGGTTTGGTTTTGGTTTTTCAAGGTAGGATCTCACTCTAGCCCAGGCTCACCTGGAATTTGCTACGTAGACTCAGGGTGGCCTCGAACTCATGGTAATCCTCCTACCTCTGCCTCCCAATTGCTGGGATTAAAGGTGTGCACCACCAGGCCTGACTTGTTTTGTTTTGTTTTTGAATTTTGACTTGGGACTAGGACAGAACCTCCAACAATTTCTGAGATGGTCCTAAACATACTCTTCCCATTGTGAACCACATGTTTATGCACAGTGACTTTTTCCACATTGACAAATACAAAGTCAAGTATTTTTTTAAATTTATTTTTTATTTATTTATTTGAGAGCAACAGACAGAGAAAGAGGCAGAGAGAGAGAGAGAGAATGGGTGTGCCAGGGCCTCCAGCCACTGCAAACAAACTCCAGATGCATGCGCCCTGTTGTACATCTGGCTAACGTGGGTCCTGGGGAATCAAGCCTGGAACCAGGGTCCTTAGGCTTCACAGGAAAGTGCTTAACCACTAAGCCATCTCTCCAACTCCCAAAGTCAAGTATTGATTAAGTCCAAAAGACACCAGAGATGCTGTGTTCTGCTGTATTCAGCCCAGATTTAGTTTGGTCAGTGAAAATAAACAAGCATGTCCACCTCACTGATGTAAAATTTTTTCATGTTTATTAAATGATAAAATCACACATATGCCAAATAATTTTTTAATATAAATTGTTGTATGATTTATTATCAGTAAATGTCCACTCACTCCTTTCACATTTCTAACTGCTCTCTCTTCTATTTTGATACCATCATTTTTCCCCTCCCTTTTCTGGGGGGTCAGGTGTTCAGGGCAGGGTCTCACTCTAGTCCAGGCTGACCTGTAATTCACTGTGTAGTCTTAGGGTGGCCTTGAACTCATGGTGATCCTCAAGTGCTGGGATTAAAGAAATGTACCACCATGCCTGACCAAAAGTCTGCATCTATTAATGCCATATAATTATGTCAACTTTGTCTTCTGGCTTGTAAGTTATTAAATGAAAGTGAATTTTAACAGCTTTTCATTTTGTTTTGTTTTTCAAAATAGGGTCTTGCTCTAGCCCAGGTTTACCTGGAACTCACTATGCAGTCTTCTGATGGCCTTGAACTCATGGCAATCCTTCTACCTCTGTCTCCTGAGTACTGGGATTAAAGGCATGCACCATCATGCCTGGCTTATCCTTCTTAAATTGCAAAAAATAAGTCTAAGAATGCCATAACATCATATGTATGTGTATATAATATCATAAATGATATTGAGGAATATTTCTAAAAATCTGGGCTGGGGAGATGGCTTAGTGGCTAGGCACTTGCCTGCAAAGGCAAAGGAACTCAGTTCCATTCCCCAGTACCCACGTAAGCCAGATGCTCAAGGTGGCACATGCATCTGGAGTTTGATTGCAGTGGCTGGAAGCCCTGACACACTCATTCTCTCTGTTTCTCTCACTCACTCTGCCTCTTTCCCTCTCTAAAATAAATAAAAATAAAACAAAAAATATTTTTTTAAAAAAGTATTTTTAAAACTCTAAATAGGCAGTTGTATTTTACCTTTAGCCGCCTTCATGTGCTTAACTAAAGTATAAGAAAACATGTTGGAATCCTAATTTAAACACATTTCAGTATAGGTGCACACAAAAACAAATCTGGAGGGGCAAATGTAGAACGTAATTGGTTAAAACATTCCTAATTCCACATATTGCTAATTCTTTGCTTGAGGCTGTAGCAATTAACTTTCAAATCCCAGAGACAAGAAGGCTGCGTCTATGGAAATTACTTCCCTGCTACCATGACTCAGTGCTATGGGAGGTCCAGCCGGAAGTGAGTCCAGGCAGGGAAAGTCAGAACAGATCATGAACAGAGTCCATCAAGGAAAACACAGTTGAAAGTGTGGGTGTGCGGTACTGTGCATTGTTGTTTGGAATCACATAGAACATCAAAAACTATGTAATAGATCTATACATGGTTATGTATGTTGTATTGATGTGCATGTGTGAAAGAAAGTGATACATAAAACACGACTCATAGTCTAAAGAGGTCCTGAAAAGAAAAACAAAATCAATGTGATCTCAGCATAGTTTTCAAGTTTTTCTGGAAAAGAGAATCCATATATGTAAGATAGCTTAAGTGTTCTTGCAGTGGTCAGCACATTATTTCATGGTTGTTTGTGTACAGTATTCATTCCTGCTCTCAGCTGTACTTCATGATTTTGATAATTAATCTGATGCCATGCAAGTAAATGTGAAACTCTTACACTAGTGCAGAGCGTTGGCCTGAAGGAAACAGCAAGGTGGCCATTCTGGAGGAAAACGCATTGCTAATTTTTGGTGAGTACCTTGTATTGAGGTCTTCCACTCTGAGTGCCTGGCTGCAGCCCCCAAAATCATGGTCATGTTCTGGGTTTTTCTTTTTCACTCCTGTACAAATCTCAGGATGATATTGTTAAGGCCAACTCTTGTGTGACAATGTAGAGAAGTACATAAAAACTCAAGCTCACATAAATCTCTCAAAAAAAAGCACCACCCATAGGGCTGGAGAGATGGCTTAGCAGTTAAGGCGCTTACCTGTAAAGCCAAAGGGCACAGGTTCAATTCCCCAGAACCCACATAAGCCAGATGCACAAGGGGCGCAAGCATCTGTAGTTCGTTTGCAGTGGCTGGAAGCCTTGGCACATCCATCTCCCCCCACCCCGCCCCCACTCTCGGCCTCTCTCTCTCAAAAGTAAATAAATAAATAAGTAGATAAATAAATAAATAAATAAAGCAGAGTCCAGCATTTATTGAAGGACTGGTGAGAGAAGTTTCCATGGTAAAATGACCATAACCACAGGTTTTGAAAACAAAAGAAAATAAAACCCAGAATTCACATTTTTGCCTCCCGCCTTTGCTGTCCCTGTATCCCAGGTTTCCACACAATAGGAGGTGACATGTAACCATGGCGGCGCTGGCCGGCGACCTGAGCCTGCAGCTGCTTGGCCCCTCCACTTGTGTTGCATCCCGTTGTTGCTCAAGATGGCTGTTTACCCAGCCAAAATGCACGTTTCAAGCACTTTTGAAACTACACATGGGTATGCACGCTTGGTACCTATGCGTTGGCAACAAAATTCTGTATGTAGAAAACCTCTGTAACCTTCGGCACCTCTTGCAGTTGTAACTAGGTGTTCTTCTCCGTCCTGGGCCGTTTGCACCCTGAAGGAGCTCTGTAATTGAAATGACGTCCCTGCTTCTGCTTCCGCTGCGCTTCTAAGTATTCTCTTATTTCCTCTCGCACCCAAATCGTCACTTTTAAAAATATATATGTATTTTTTAAAATTTTTTGTTTTTATTTTTATTTATTTGACAGCAACAGCGACAGAGAGAAAGAGGGAGAGAGAGAGAGAGAGAGAATGGGCGTGCCAGGGCCTCCAGCTACTGCAAACGAATTCCAAACGCGTGCGTCCCCTTGTGCATCTGGCCCAGCCTCTGCTCCCAAAGTCTTCCAGGACCTCAGGCTCCTTCTCACTGCTTTTGTCATGTCTTTCCCACTCTTCTCCCCGCCCCCCTCCTGGAAGCCCCCACACAGCCACTGGGCTTCTTCCTGAAATCCCCAAGTGTTTATGGCAAACTGCTTTTCAATGAATCCCTGTGCAAAACAGACAATATTCACATCTTTGATTCCCCTGGATTCATTGTTTCTCTATTTTTTTATGTTTTTCAACAGTTCTCACTCTTTTGTAATGGAGTACATAATTACCAGTATGATATGCTGTGGTGAATTGAATTAGGTGTCCCCCATAAACTTATGTATTCAGAATACTAGGTACCAGCTGGTGACAAATTGGGAATTGGTGTGTTGCCAGAGGAAGTGTGTTACTGGGGTCAGGGTTATGAGTGTGATAGGCAGCGACGCCTTGCCAGTGCTTAGCTCGCTCTCATGCTGTCGTGTTCTGCCTGCTTTGGTGGAGGTGATGTCCAGCCTCTGCCTATGCCATCCTTTCCTCTGCCGTCAGGAAGCCTCCCGTCGAATCTGCAAGCCAAGATAAGCATTCTGTTCCCATGAGCTGCTTTGGTTGCATACTTTGCGCTACAAATGAGAAGGTAACTGCACCAGGAATAATGGACGAGTAATAAATTTGTTTATGAAGAAATAAGAATAAATTAAATATATATGTATATGTGTGTGTGTGTGTGTGTGTTGTGTGTGTGTGTGTGTGTGTGTGTGTGTGTGTGTATGCAGTGCGTGGTGGCTCACGCCTTTAATCCCAGCACTCGGGAGGCAGAGGTAGAAGGATCACAATGAGTTCAAGGCAGTCCTGTGATTGCATAGTGAATTCCAGGTCAGCCTGGGCTAGAATGATACCCTACCTTGAAAAACCAAACATATATATGGCACGTTTCCTGTAGAAAATAAAGTCTTATACGAAAGGAAAATACATCACTTGGGTGAAAAATGTTTCTGTGTGTTTATGTGTTATCTTGTAAAAAAATGCAGAATAATTAA
>CM070789.1:25955614-25968854 GCA_036346955.1 Dipus sagitta | reverse complement strand
TGGTTTTAGAGGTAGAGTCTCACTCTAGCGCAGGCTGACCTAGAATTCACTATGGAGTCTCAGGGTGGCCTCGAACTCATGGTGATACTCCTACATCTGCCTCCCAAATGCTGGGATTAAAGGGGTGTGCCACCACGCCCAGCCTTCTTGTATGTTTTTTTGATTAGACAAAATCCATTGTGTGACTGGGCAATCTTGTTCTATTTACTTGCATTCAAATTTTGTGTGATTCCTTTTGTGCTGTCATCTCCCCCTCATAGTGTAGGAATCTTATTTAATTTTGGAGGATGCTATAGTTTACCCTTGAAGTGTCTTCAGTTATTATTCCCCTTATGTTTGCTTCAGTTAGGCTTCTGCAGGCAATGGGGCCTGTATGCTCAGAGGAAGAGCCAGTGATTATCTGGTGGGAGCCTGAGGACGGATGAAGGGGTTTTTGCTGGTCAGTAGTTCAGGTATGGGATTGTGAGGTCATGTGGCCCTAGGGGACAGGGGTGGCGAGAGGGGGGGGAATGGGACAAAGCAGACTGCTGTTGGTGGCAGAGCAGTGGAAGGGAGGAGGATGTGATTACAGGGTTTGTTTTGTGATGCTGATGGGTGAGAGATGGGACAGGTGGGTCTGTTTCAGACCATGTAACAGGGGGGTAGATGGGACTGCCAGGTCCTGTGACACAGCGGGGTGGAGATAGGGGGACTGCTATGGGTCAGGTAATGCCCGGGGAACGGGCAGCAGTCGAAGTGGTGGGAAAGGGGAGGGAAGGAGGGGTGAACAATAGCTGCTGGGCCTGGATCAGAGTAACCTGCAGGAAGTGCATGAGGACCTGGTCCATGCAGGACAGAGCATTGGATGGGACAGTGGTCTCAGGTGGAAGGCCCCAGTGGCGGGAAAAACCAAAGGATGGGGGAAATGGTAACCTGCGGGACCTGGGTCCCAGTAGCCCGCAGGAGAACCAGAAGGACCTGGTCCAGGCATGGCAGTAGTGGCTGGGGACAGTGTAGCAAAGAAGTCCCTGTGGCAGGAAACCAAAGGAGGGAGTGGGAATGCTAGCCTGCTCTTCTGGGTCCCAGTAGCCTGCAGGAAGTGCAGGGGGACCAGGTTGGCACACAGCAGGGCAGTGGGAGGGACACTGGTCACATGTGGAAGACCTCAGTGGCAGGAAAACTGAGCGAGGGTGGGAGGGAAGGGGAACACTAACCTGCTGACCTGGGTCCACTTCGCCTGCAGGGAGTGCAGGAGGAAACTGGTTGCACAGCGGCTGGAAGGGCACAGGGACAGCTGCTAGATGGGATTGGAGGGGGGTGGGCTACACAAGAGCCTGGGGATCACTAGATTCCCTACTGTGCTCCTCCATGCACTCCCACTGGAGGTCTACTAGATCTGCAACCCCCTATTCCCCCCCCCCAAAAAAAAACCCCAAAGATATTTCCATTCATTGCACGTGGGGTGAGGCATGGTTAGGCAGACACCATCTTGACTGGAAGTCTTTTGTTGACTTTTTTACTGACAACTTCTTTACTTACAGAAAATAAACAGTGATGATTCCCTCCCCTCCCAGACTTTACCTTTCACCACTCCAGTCTCCATCATATTCCCTCCCTTTCTCCATTACTCTCTTTCCTTTAGATATTATCATCTTTTTCTACTATTATGAAGGTCTTGGAAGGAATTGCTAGGCACTGTGAAGTCATAGAGATCAAGGCCAATTTCTGTCTGGACAGTTGCATTGTAAGGAGTGGTACCCTTCCTGTGACTCTTATATTCTTTCTGCCACATCTTTTGCAATGACCCTTAGTCTTGGAGAGTGTGATAGAGATGTTTCACTGAGGGACACTGCTTTGTCTCTTCTTCTCAACACTTTGTGTTCTTTTGGGTCATCCCAGTGGTCACCTCCATCTGAAAAGAGAAGATTTTCTAACCAAAAGTGAAAATAGCATTACTATATGAATATGAACATTAAGTATAGGGCTGTCAGGACAGTTTGGTGAGAATAATATATGCATTTAGCCAGACCAAAGCAGGTTTTATACCCCAGACGCTCATGACCTCCCCTGCCATAGATTTTTTATGAGGTTTTCAGTACTAAGCATGTATTTCTCCTATAGAGCAGCCCTTCAGTTTAATTAGAGAGCAGTTGATATACCCCAGAGCAGACATGCCACTATTGCACCCTTTTGGTCATTTGACATGTGTGGCCAAACTTGAGGCTGCCAGTGTCTACTGTTTTCACTGCTGATGACTTCTGTCTCCCGTAGGGCTGCATGCAGTGTAGCCTTTTTTACCTTTCCACTGGGTGGTCTACAGGCAGAAGGTTTTCAGCTCAGCACCAGCTTGATTTCTCAGTGACCTTGATACCCAGGCTTGTGAAGTCTACAGCAATAGGGTCTTACCATCTGTTACTCCTGGGAAACCAAGGACCTTGGCAATAGCCTGCAATGTTTTGGAGACAACACGGACCACCCTGGCCAACAATTCATTGGAATGTATCCCAACCCAGGCACTGAAAATTTTCCAGTAGCCATCTATAACTTCTGAATGTGCCATTATTCAAAAAAGTAGACTTTCATATGTCTTCTTGAGAATATCTTGAAATTTGATTGAACTTCCCCCCAAACTTCTCCTATTCAGTCTCTTTCCCTGGCCTCATTAATGCCATTTCACTCCATGAAATCTTTTCTTCTAGTTAAATATATACAATATCATCCCCTAAAGTTCTTCCCTCATCTTCCTCCCTTATAGCCTTTTTTCTAGCTTACCTGCCTCTGCTACCAAGATTTGGTTCCAGCTCACACACAAGTCTAAACATTTGTAGCTAGGATCCACATATGAGAGAGAACATATGACATTTGGCTTTCTGGGCCTGGGTTTCCTTGCTTAGTATAATACTTTCCAGATCCATTCATTTCCCTGCAGATTTCATTTTTATTTACTACTGAATAGAAATCCATTGTGTACATCTACGACATCTTTATTATCCATTCACCTATTGAGGTACATCTAAGCTGTTTCAATTTCCTTGCTATTGTGAATAGAGCAGCAATAAACATGGCTGTGTAAGTATCTCTAAGGTAGTGAGAAGTGTCATTAGCATAGAGGTCTAGGAGTGCTGTACCTGGATCATATGAAAATCTATATTTACCTGTCTCAAGAACCTCCACACTGATTTCCACAATGGCTGTACCAGATTACATTCCCATCAACAGTGCAGAAAGATTCCTCTTTTCCCATATTCTCACCAACATTTATTACCACTTGTTTTTTGATGATAGCCATTCTGACAGAAGTGTGATGGATTCTCAAATAGTTTCAATTTGCATTTCCCTGATAGATTTTTTTTTCTATTTCTGTGAAGAATACCATTGTAATTTTAATGGGGACTGCGTTAAATATGTACACTGCTTTTGGTAAGATAGACATTCTCACAATATTGATTCTTCTAATCCAAGAACATGGGCGGCCTTTTCAATTTCTAGTGTCTTCTGCAATTTCTTCCTTGAGTGTTTTAAGATTCCCATTGTAGTGATCCTTCACTTCCTTGGTTAGGTTATTCCAAAGTACTTTTTTTTTTCTTCTTTTTTTGAGGCAACGGTGAATGAAACAGATTCCCTGATTTCATCCTCCACATGTGTGTTGTTAGGATACAGCAAAGCTACTGATTTTGGTGTGTTTATTTTGTATCCTGTTTTGTTGCCAAAAGTGTTTACCAGCTCTAACAGTTTGTTGGCAGAGTGAGACCCTAACTCAAAAAAAAAAATGTCCCTGGGCTGGAGAGATGGCTTAGCAGTTAAGCGCTTGCCTGTGAAGCCTAAGGACCCCGTTCGAGGCTCGATTGCCAGGACCCAGGTTAGCAATATGCACAAGGGTGCGCACGTGTCTGGAGGTCCTTAACAGTGGCTGGAAGCCCTGGCACACCCATTTTCTCACTCTTTCTCTCTCTCCTCCCTCTCTCTCCTCATTCTCTCTCTCTCTCTCTCTTCCCTTCTCTCCCTGTCTGTCCGTCTCAAATAAAATAAAATAAACAAACAAAAAATATTTTAAAAAGTCCCCTGTGGGCTGAAGAGATGGCTTAGCAATTAATGCATTTGCCTGCAAATCTTAAGGACCACGTTCAATTCTCCAGGACCCAGGTTCAATTCCCCGTACCCAGGTGAAGCCAGATGCACAATATCACATCTGGAGTTCATTTGCAGTGGCTAGAAGCCACAAACTAGTTGTTTGATATCTTCTGTGCTTTAGGTTCATGACTTTCTAACATCATGGATATTTTAAAAAAGATTTTCTTTATTTGAGAGAAAGAAAGAAAAAGAGAGAATGGCGCACCAGGGCCTCTAGCCACTGCAAATGAACTCCAGCCTTTTGTGCCACCCTGTGCATCTGGCTTCTGTAAGTACTGTGGAATCAAACCCCAGTCCTTTATCTTTGCAAGCAATGCCTGAACTACTAAGCCTTCTCTCAAGCACAACCCACCCCCACCAGGGATATTTTAATTTAAGACTTGGTCATTGGAAGTAGAGGAAGAAAGCAATGCATTTGGGAAAAGAATCAAGAAGGTTTGGAAAACCCTATCTGTGGTCTGGAAGCAGGTTGTCTCCTTGCCCTGTCTGCTGGGAGGTGATAGGAGACAGCAGCCACATGGCCATGGGTACCAGAAATGGCTGTGCATGGCCTTTTGAGAAATGAAATAAGCTATCTACATTAAATAAATAGAAACTATAGCCAGTGTGGATGGTGCAGTCCTTTAAACCAGCACTTGGGGGAGCAAAGGTAGGAGAATTGCTGGGAGTTCAAGGTCAGCCTGAGATGACAGAAATGAGTTCTAGGACATCCTGGGCCAGAGCGAGTCCTTGCTTCGAAAAACAAAAACAAAAAAGAAAAGGAAAAAAAGGAAAAGAAAGAAAATAAAAGTATTAAAATAAATAGAGGGGGCTGGATACATGGCTTAGTGGTTAAAGTGTTTGCCTGCAAAGCCAAAGGATCCTGGTTCCCAAATTTTCCAGGATCCATATAAGCCGGATGCACAAGGGGGTTTTATGCATCTGGGGTTCCTTTGCAGTGGCTGGATGCCCTGGTGTGGCCCATTCTCTCCTCCCCCTCTCTCAAATAAATAAATAAATATATATTTTTAAAAAAAATAAATAGAAACTACCTGACATTGTTCTCCTTCACCCAAGCCAGTGGGATTTGTTCAGGAGTCATGGTTAGTTGTGGGAGGTGGAGGGAAGAAAAAGTTCTCAGTATGTGAGAAGAAAACAAGACATTGGAGATGAAAAACGGGTATCAGATTAATAAGGCATTGTGTCATCTCAAGACAAAGAAGCAAATGTTAAAAGCAGACATGCATCAGCTGGGCATGGTGGTGCACACCTTTAATAGCAGCACTCTGGAGGCGGAGGTAGGAATATCACCATGAGTTTGAGCCTAACCTGACACTACATAGTTAAATCCAGGTCAGCCTGGACCAGAATGAGACCCTACATCCAAACACCAAAAAAAAAAAAAAAAAAAAAAAAAAAAAAAAGTAGACATGCATGGGCTGGAGAGATGGTTCAGTAGTCAAGGCGCTTGCCTGCAAAGCCCAATGACCTAGGTTTGTTTGTTTGTTTTCGAGGTAGGTTCTCACTCTAGCCCAGGCTGACCCGGAATTCACTATGTAGTCTCAGGGTGGCCTCAAACTTATGGTGACCCTCCTACCTCTGCCTCCCAAGTGCTGGTATTAAAGGCATGTGCCACCATTCCCAGTAAATAAACTATTTTTGAAAATGGACTTGCTTTTCATTCCTGGAGAGAGACACACCACATGCTCAAAGTGCATATCTCCTTTGATAAAAATTTTTGTGAGGGCTTTGTTGTTGTAAGCTACAGCCTCATTCTGCAAAATCCAATTTTCCCTCAATCCTGTTCCTGCAGAGGTAATGTTGCTCGCTGAGAAAGAACTGAGGAGCAAGTGAATCACAGGGATTGCTATGTATCCCAAAATGTGCTCAAATTTCCAATCCTCCTGCTTCAGCCTCTTGAGTAATGGGCTGATAAGTGTGTGTGTACCTCCACGCCTGGCTTGAAAGACTCTGCTGAATCTATAAAGTTACTGTGAAGTTTTGTTGTTGTTGTTTTTGGATAACACTAGCCCTCACTGGTCAGTCCTGGATATCTTACATCTGGATGAACAATCTGTCTTCATGATGGAAAGATTCTTAAAATTCAAATCTTAAGCCTGGAGTGGTTCCATCTACCTCTTAATCTGAGCACTTGAGAGGCAGAGGTAGGACGATTGGCCGTGAGTTCCAGGCCAGCCTAGAGACTAATTAGTGAGCTGCTGGTCAGCCTGGGCTAGAGTGAGACTCTATTTTCAAAAACAAAAGAAAAAGAAAGAAAAGAAAAGAAATCATAATTCCCTTATCAAAACACCCAGATAGTTGGCAGAGAACCAGTTTTATTGTTATTTTTTTCTTTACCTCATTAGGCTTGATTTATTCTTTTTTTTCTCAGTTTTATTAACATTTTCCATGATTATAAAAAATATCCCATGGTAATCCCCTTCTTCCCCCCACTTTCCCTTTGAAATTCCATTCTGCATCATATCCCCCCCACCCATCTCAATCAGTCTCTCTTATATTTTGATGTCATGATCTTTTCCTCCTATTATGATGGTCTTGTGTAGGTAGTGTCAGGCACTATGACGTCATGCATATCCAGGCCTCTTTTTGTCTGGAGGGAGGACGTTGGAAGTAGTCCTACCCTTCCTTTGGCTCTTACATTCTTTCCAGCCACCTCTTCCGCATTAGATGCTGAGCCTTGGAAGGTGTGATTGAGATGTTACTCAGTACTCCAGTCACTTCTTTCAGCACTATGATACCTTCTGAGTCATCCCAAGGTCACTGCCATCGGAAAAGAGAAGATTGTCTACCCAAAGTGAGAGTATCATTAATATAAGGTATAAATATTAAGAGAAGTGCTTACTGGGCCGTTTTGATAAGCATACTATATACATTTTCCAGACACCAGCAGATGTTACACCACCCTAGGGCTCCTGACTACCCGTTTTAAGTTTTCAGTATCAGGATGTATTCTGCCCCCCATGGAGCGGGCCTCCAGTCCAATTGGAGGGCAGATGGTTTTCCACCATGACAGATGTGCCACTATTGCACCTGTTGGCTCATTTGGTCTGGCTGGCCAATTATAAGTCTTTCAGTGCCCACTGTTGAGTATCTTCACTGGTGGTATCTCCTTCTCCCATTCAACTACATGCAGAATGACTTCTTCCACTTTCTGTCAGCTGGTCTACATGGAGGAGGTTATCAGCTCAGTTCCAGCAGGATTACTCAGTGGCCTGACATTCTTCTTTTCACCCAAGCCAGTGGGATTTGTTCAGGAGTCATGGTTAGTTGTGGGTGGTGGAGGGAAGAAAAAGTTCTCAGTACGTGAGAAGAAAACAAGACATTGGACATGAAAGCGGTATCAGATTATAAGGCATTGTGTCATCTCAAGACGCAGAAGCAAATGTTTAAAAGCAGACATGCATCACTATGCATGGGGTGGACAAGTTTTATATTTTCATTTTTTTTTTTTTTTACCTCATTTGGCTTGATTATTTTTTTTCTCAAGGTTATCACTCAGTTCCAGCAGGATTACTCAGTGGCCTTGCAGCGCAGTTGTGGAGTCTTCAGCAATAGGTCTTACCATCTATTCCTGGTGGCAAACCAAGGCCTCAGCAATGGCCTATAATGTTTTGGGGGCATTAGGGACCTCCCTGGTCAACAACTCACTGAGGTATCCCATCCAGGCAGTGAAAATTACTTTGGGTCACTTAATCTTCAAAATATCCAAGCATGGCAGGGAACATCTGATATGCTGTTGAAAAAAAGATATCAAACCAAAAAGAAAAAGAAAAAGAAGGCAGGTGTGGTGGCACATGCCTTTAATCCCAGCACATGGGAGGCAAGGGTAGGATGGCTGTGAGTTTTGAATCCACCCTGAGACTACATAGTGAATTCCAGGTCAGCCTGTGCTAGACACCCGACCTCAAAAAAACAAAGCAAACAAACAAAACAAAAGAAAGAAAGAAGAAGAAAGAAAAACAAAAGAAAGGAAGGAAGAAAGAAATACGGAAAGGCAAAAGCAATAAATCAAAATATAAAAGAGTAATACATCCCTCCTGGAAATGGACGGGGAATTGAACTCAAGACTATCTTATTCAAAGTCCTTCCATGGTCTGTGACAGATGCAGTCATTGTTGAATGCCCGGTGAGTTCACGGAAATAATATCCAAATTTTCTTCTTCCTTTCTCTCCGCTGGACATAACCACGGTATCCACTGGGACCTGGAGAGTGTGAGAAAGTCTCACAGAGAACCATGGCTTGCAAGGTTTCCACATTGACAAGCAGACCTTGCCTGCAGCGGGATTGGAACCTAGGACCTTGTTGTGACCTTGCAAGTCTCTGACACTGAGCTGCATCTCCATTGAACCAAAACTCCCGGGGTCCGGATGCTATATTCTCCCCACCCCACTGTGAGAACCCCTCACTGAAATGCTGATGAAGAGGTGATGAAAATTTTCGGGGGAGAGGGGACAAAACTCAATGGTGATGTGCCAGGATATATACAGGACCCCGTTTCATTCTCAATACCAGTTAAATAACGTAGTAATTTGTGTTAGCAGTGAGCAAATTAAAAGATTACTCAAGGGGCTGGAGGAAATGGCTTTGTTTGTTAAGGATTTCCTGCAAAGCCAAAGGACCCAGGTTAGATTCCCAGGACCCACATAAGCCAGATGCAAAAGGGGGGCAATATGCATCTGGAGTTTGTATGCAGGGGGCTGGAGGCCCTGGCACGCCTATTCTTCTCCTATATCTAGTGTTTCCTCTCTCTTTCTCCCCCCTCTCTCAAATAATAAATACAATATTTAAAAAATCTTACTCAAACGCCATAATCCTACCCATGAGTGCATCTTCCTCACCCTATATCTTCCACTGACACCATCCTGGCAGCATGTGGACCTATTTTCTACATATGAATTTTGGGGAGCCCTCATGCAAGCCACAGTGCATTGCTATCACATTTTTTAGGCTCAGAAAGAGGTTGCAAACGTTAAATTCGTCATGATATCAGAGCTGATGCTTGGAAAAGACCATTGAATGTCAGTTCTGCCTGTCTCCAAATAATATGGGATATACATATTTTTTATTATTATTTTATTTTTTAAAATGCAACAGAGAGAGAGATAAGAGAGATAGAGAGAATGGGTGCACCAGGACCTCCAGCCCCTGAAAAAAACTCCAGATACATGCACTGCTTTGTGCATCTGGCTTTATGTGCATACGGGGGAATTGAACCTGAGGTTATCTGGTTTTAAACAGGCAAGCACCTTAAACCTCTGAACCATCCTCCAGCCCATATTTGGGATATTCTATATATACCTGACCACTTACCTGTCAAATCACAGAGCAAAGGGAACCCCCTCACCAATGACAGCCATGCCCCAATGAAGAAGTCACCTTCCCGCCTCCCATATGTAAAATGCATACACAGTAACAGGTGGCTGAAAAGAAAGTAATATCAAATTTTGTCAATTTTTGCATAGCTGATAGTTTCACATTTTCCCTTAAAAGTGCAGTAATTTTTCTACCAAAAAATGCTTTTGGGGGACCGGAGAGATTGCTTAGTGGTTAAGGCACTTGCCTTCAAGACAAAGGACCCAGATTCAAGTCCACAGTAACCCACATAAGCCAATGGACAAGGTGGTACATGCATCGGGACTTCCTTTGAGTGGTTAGAGGCCTTGGCAATCCCATTCTCTCTCTCTCCCTCCCCTCTCCAAAAATAAGTAAATGAAAACCAATTTTTAAAATTATACTTTTCTTGGTAAACCTAGCAAGATATATTTTATCACCAGCAGATAATTGCACAGCAATCTGATTTGATTGACCCTGGAAGACCCCACCATGAAAGGAACATGAAAAGTCACAATTCAGAAAATATATTTTAAGCAATATCTTTATTATTTACTTATTTATTTATTTATGAGAAATAGAGAGACATAATGGGTTTTCCAGGGCCTCCATCCACAACAAATGAACTCCAGATGCATGTGCCACCTTGTCCTCTAGCATTTATGTGGGTCCTGGGAAATCAAACCTGGGTCCTTTGGCTTTATATGCAAGCGCCTTATCCGCTGATGTCATCTCTCCAGCCCAAGCAATATCTTTTCAACCTGAAGCACAGTATCTGGGAAGGCAACACATCATTTCCAGATTCACCTGGAACTCGCTCTGTAGTCTTAGGCTGGCCTCAAACTCACAGGGATCCTTCTACCTCTGCCTTCTGACTGCGGGGACTAAAGGTGTGAGCCACCCATCATGCCCCGTGCAATATATCATTTCTAAAAATAGTGTTTAGTGCTGTGTTCCAGGACAGAGCAAAATGAAACCATTTTTTTTTTTCCTGTCAGCACGAACCACTTCCGGTTCTTTGCTGGCATATCCAGGTATACAACAAAAGCTGCAGTGTGGCTGTCTGCAGCAGAAAGGACTGATGGACATGTGCAGACGACAAACGTATGTAAGGGACAGACTCCCTAAAGGGGAAAAAGAGGATGACTTGCCGGGCCATGGGCACATGCCCTTAGTCCTAGCCTTGGGAGACTGAGATCTGAGGATCTGCGTGAGTTCAGGGCCAGGCTGACACTACAAAGTGAATTCCACATCAGCCTGGTCTAGAACAAGACCCGATCTCAAAAGAAGTTAAAAAAGAACAAAACAAAAAAAAAATTAATAAAAGAATGATGTTCAACAGGCCCGCCCATACTTCAAACTAATAAAATTGATGACAAGATTTTATTTTTTTATTTTTGGGTTCTTCTTTTTTTATGGTAATTTTTTTTTTTTATTAGGTAGTTTTGTATTCAGGAAATACAGTCCGTTGTACCATTATTAGGTTCATCCATGATCTACATCACGCACCCCCCCTTGGGCCCCTCTTGTTTTAGGTATATGGGTCATGCATTGTGGAGTTTACCCACCCGTTATGGTAAAGCGAAATTTCTCTGCATAACATACCAACATGTGGCTCTGACATTCTTTCCGCCCCCTCTCCCCCAAAAAAATTTGCCTGACCATGTTTTGGGGTTTATTTTGGTCTGCTCCGTGATGAGGTGTTGGGGCCTCTGGGCTCGGGGTGCTCTGAATTGGTAGGCGTTGATTTTTCTCTGGCTGATCTCCTTCCCCCTTGTGCTGGTATCCGGTTCATCAGGAAAACAGCCCCCTTGTTTTGTTTCTCAAATTTTTTCAAAGTTTCAGCCGGGGCCCATTTGAGGTATGATGGGGTGGCTCCCCTCCCTTAGGATCTACATCTATCTGAAAAAGACAAGCAGTTTTCTTTCCAACGGAGAGAAACGGTTGCACCAGGGACAAATAAAGATAACTTTTTTTTTTTTATAGAGAATTTAATAGGTGTAGGCCCCTTGTAGCCCACAATTAAAGGTAGTTTAAATATTGGGAAAGAGTGGGTTTTAATTTTTGGGATCGGGTTTTCTGACTTGTTTCCCAGCTCCAGCTAGGGGGTCCCAAAACCAGGGGAAGGGGATCAGTTAGCCAAATTAAAAAGGAGTTTGGTTCCCCACCATGGCTGGTGCCACCCCCTGAACTATGTTGTGGGCATCACAACAATTATTTGCTGCAAAGTATGTTAGACCATGCGTTACTTCGTAGATTTTTGGGCAATTTCCCCCATCGCCCATGTGGGGCCACCTTCTGGCACTAGATGCGCTGACGGGTCTGGGGACCTGCCCTCCATCCAATTTCCCAAAGCCATGCCATTCAAAATTTGCATGTCAACCACATAAGGGTCTTCAGCAGTAGGGTCTTACCCCCTACCCTTTTGGTGGGTCATCAAGTAGTCTGACAGAAATCTGTCCTGCCCTTTTAGGAAACCTTGTAGGCCCTTTTCTATCAAAACTCATTGTGGGGGGAAAGCCCCATGCTGGTTATGGGGTTTACAGTCAGTGGGCCCCCTAAGAAAATGAGGAAAAAGATAACTAATATAAAGGAGTTAGAGAGAAGAAAGAAGAGAAGAGAGAGAGAGAGGGAGAGGGGAAGTGAGGGAGGGGAAAATGTAGAAGATTAAGGTTAGTCCTCATCTTACCCTCTCCAGTGTCTTGTGGTTCAGCTGTTCCCTGTAAGGCCTGGTGAAGATCAGCCATTTGGTCCCGTCCCTTTTAGTAAGTAGAAAAATTATGGTACCAATTGGCCGTTTGGCTAGAGAGATTTGCTCAACCCTGTTTTTAAACGGCTCATTTGTAATAGCTAAGTGCTGGAATCAACCCAGATGCCATCACTAGAAGAATGGAAAAACTAAGATGTGGATAGCTACACAATGGAATTCTATACAGCAGTAAGAAAAAATGACACAAGAAATTTGAGGAAAAATGGTTTTAACCTGGAACAGATCATTCACCGTGAACTTTACCCAATCACAGAAAAAAAATCAACACATAGTCTCACTCATCTACAAACACCTAACCCCGAAAACTATCCAAGATACCTTATAAAACCCCCGCAAACATCTCCTAGACTAGAACACTAGGATGGGAA
Source organism: Dipus sagitta (assembly GCA_036346955.1). Lineage (NCBI taxonomy): Eukaryota > Metazoa > Chordata > Mammalia > Rodentia > Dipodidae > Dipus > Dipus sagitta. The sequence continues at coordinate 25,956,274 of CM070789.1, read as the reverse complement.
GGGGAGGATGACAGGGCAATTTAAAGGGTGGGATGACAAGGGTTTTAAATGAATTTTAATTTTATAAAAGTCACTTTGTCAAGCTGGGCGTGGTGGCGCACCGCCTTAATCCCACACACCCCCGGGGGGCAGAGGAGAGGAATGCCATGAGTTCGAGGCCAACCTGAGACTCCATAGTGAAATTTCCCGGTCAAACCTGGGCTATAGTGAGACCCTAAACCCCGAAAAAAAAAAAAAAAAAAAAAAAAGTCAATCTATTTGAGCAAAAAAAAAAAAAACAAAAAACCTCTAGGGCACTGAGAAAAATTTAGATACATAAAGAGATGATAGGTGGATAGAAAAAAATGAAAGATGATTGCATACCTACACTCACAGATGAAAAAGAGATAGATGATAGCTGATTAGATAATAGATGATTACAACATGGGTGGACGGAATTATAGAAGTATAAATGAACATGGGACAATCCACAAAAATGATACATCTATATATACATGGATGGAATTTAAGGGAATGAACATTTGAGGTAGGAATAACAGGTAGTTTGGGTAACTAAACCCGTGAAGGAATCGATAACAAACAAAATGTGGGGGCCCGGAGAGATGGCTCGGTAGAAGGGACTTGCCTGCAATGCCTAAGAACTGCAGTTCAACACTCCCA